>JBAMBS010000708.1:0-12616 GCA_037044455.1 Zygothrica quintamaculata | reverse complement strand
AGCACAAATACTCACACATATACACAGTTCTGCACGTACTTTAAGCCATTTCGCGCGCCTTTAGCCACCGCGCTTTATTGCGCGATACTTAATATTGTATAACTTCCGTGTTTATTGGTCAATCTTAACGAAATGCAAAATGTAGACCAAGAATGCTCTATTTGTTATTTGCGTCAAAAAGAAATTTGATCGATTGAAAATTGTTGTAAATAATTGTTTTTTTATCGAATTGCGATGGTTAGGGGAAGAAATTAAAAAATCTAGCCTCTGAGAAACAGTCGTTTATACTGACGGTCGGACGGATGGACAGACGGATAGACGGACAAGGCTAGATCAACTTGTCTTGTCGTCGTGATCAAGAATATATATACTTTATGAGCATCCAGTCATTATTTCTATGTATTTAATAATTTATTGAAGCCTAGCCCAAGAAAATATACACGATTTTACAAATAAAACTACCATCAACTGAAAAACAAATCAAAAATGTTCTAGGAATAACTAATAAATTAATAAATCAATAAAAAAAAATTATAATATTTATGTACCATATTTCCTATATATATAAAAAAAAGTATTTTTTTTCAATCAATATGATCGATACTTACGCCGGGGGAGTCATATTCACGACAATATGATGAGCCTAGCTTTAACAGAAGTTCCATCATAGTTATCTCAAATAAAAAGCTCCAGACTTAAAAGCTCATAGAATGTAAGCAGATTAGATTGTAAGTTCAGTCGATAAGCTATTGTCAAAATGTACTGACGTTGATAACAACAAGAATATCTAAGCTTTCATTAAAATACTTAAACGAAGATTTCTAAACCATAAGAAGGAGTGCTCTAAGAATATAACTAGATCAGAGGATTGATCTAGTAACATAACTATATAGCTCGATCAGACTTTTGATCTAGTAACATAACTATATATAGTAACAAAGGCTGGCAAGTGGTTCTCGAAAGCATTGAACCTTTCTGTTGTTACAGAAGCACTGAAGCTTTAATACAAAGTCGATAATGAACATATTAAACAATTAAGAAATCTGTAATCGAGTGTACTCGGCTACGAGAGCCCCTTTGCCTACATATCCAGCTATACACACACATACTCACTCATACACACAGCTCTGCACGTACTTAGCCATTGCGCGCGCCTTTTAGCCCCCGCGCTTTATAATACGGTACTTATTGTTATATAACTTCCGTGTTTATTTTTCAATCTTAACGAAATTCGCAATGTAGATCAGGAACAATATTTTTAATATAAGTGCCAAAAAGAATTTTGAGCGGTTAAAAATTGTGCCTTATAATCGATTTTTTTAAATTGCGGTGGTCAGAGGAGGAAATTCGAAAATCAAAAACAAACTTGTATAGCGTACGAATATAAGAAATCTAAGTTTAAAATTTGGTTGCTCCAGCTCTTATGATATCTGAGAAACAGGTGTTCATACGGACGGACGGACGGACGAACAGACGGACGGACGGACGGACAGACAGGCGGACAGGGCTATTGATTCAGCTAGTCGTCCTGATTAAGAAAATATATACTTTATGGGGTCTCCGATGATTAGTTCTATGTGTTACATAGTTTTCGATTTTGCACATTTCCAATAGCTCCGCTTTGCTTCTTTTTTACAAAAGGCAAAGGGGATAAAAAGAATAAGAAGCCGCAACCAATGTTCAAAGTCGAACTCGAACCGGAGACACACGCACTTAGGTAAAATAAGGTAAATTTAATATATAAACTCCAGCTCCTACTGCACTGTTAAATCACGGTAGAAAAACCACATAAAAGAAAAGTACCGGTACAATGCGCAAACTGTCAATAGTACGAGGGTGGTCCGATAAGTACTTAGCCTACAAAAAAAAACAACAATTTCGGAAAAGTGGCGATTTATTTCTCAACATAGTCTCCTTTTAGCTCGGTACACTTGACCCAACGATGCTCCAACTGTTTTAACCCGTCTGAAAAATACGTTTTCTCGAGGTCTGCAAAGTAGGCCTCTGTGGTGGCAACGACCTCCTCATGGGGCCAAATCTGGAGAATACGGTGGATGGGGTAGCAGTTCGTAGCCCAATTCGACCAATTTGGCCGTGGCGAGGGCGGAGGTGTGAGCCGGTGCGTTGTCATGATGGAAGAGCACTTTTTCCTTCGCCAAATGGGGACGTTTTCTCTGCAATTCGGCGGCTAATCGGCCCAATAATTCGGCATATTACAGTGACCGTTTTACCCTTCTCCAGGTAGTCGATGTAGATCACACCTTGTGAATCCCAGAAAATGGTGGCCATCACCTTTCCGGCCGATGGGACAGTCTTTGCCTTCTTCGGAGCAGGTTCACCGGGTGAAGTCCACTGTTTCGACTGTTCCTTGGTCTCTGGTGTGTACCAGTGGATCCATGCTTCGTCGACGGTTACGAAACGACGGACAAACTCCTTCAGATTGCGTTTAAACAGCGTCAAACACTGCTCTGAAGTGGTCTCACGGTTGCGCTTGTTGTCCGGAGAGAGCAAACGCGGCACCCATCGCGCCGACAGCTTTGTCATGCCCAAAATTTCATGCAGGATATGACCCACACGGTCTTTTGAGATGTCTAGTGTCTCAGCTAGCTCGCGCACTTTCAATCGGCGATCTGCCAATACGAGATCGTGGATTTTTCTCACGTTATCCTCCATGGTAGCCGTTTTCGAGGCTCCTGGGCGTGGCTCATCAAAAACCGACGTGCGACCACGTTGAAACTCGTTAAACCAATTTCTGACGGTCGCCATCGAAGGAGAAGAGTCACCGTACACAGCATCCAAGCGCTCTTTGATTTCGCTGCGCGATTTCCCTTCCAAAAACAAGAATCGAATCACTGGTCGATATTGCTCTTTCTCCATTTTTCTAAAATCCGCGAACACGACCGCTCCCATACGCTGTCAAAACAAGGCTATACAAGATTCCATTCCACACTGTGCCCTGTATGTAAAGAATCAGTCGAGCTCCACAACTCTGCAAGTTGCCCATTAAATAGGGATGACTTCAGCACCAGAAGTTTGGTAGCTGCTTAAGTAACCATACAAATGCCGTTATTGTCCGGTGTATAAGGAACTTAAAAGGCGTCTAAATAAATGAGTAGTTCTATGCCCCATAAATTTTTAGCATCTGCAGATACATTTACCCATCCAAATTTAATGAAAATTCACATATGTAAAGGCACTTACATAAAATCTGGAAAGCGCACGAGGTTCAAAAACAGTTACAGAATATATCAATACACGCGCAAAATAACATCGAAACTTTGTTAATAGACCTGTACGAAAACATGAAAGAATTCATAACAGCTATGCGCACAACTATGCGCAACCTGTACAACATGCGCAACAACAGAAAAAATTATGATTCCTTTAGGAATGGTCCTATGGAACACTAATGGCGTTACACAACACAGAGTCGATATTACTGAATATCTTCAAAATGAGCAAATCAACGAAATGTTACTTGCTAAGCAATCATTTACCGTGCGATGAAACTTGACAATGTCTGAACAGAACAACACAAATGCTGGAGTTCTTTAAGGCAGTGTACTTAATCCTAACCTATACTTACTTCACATAGTGGGTATTTCTACAATAATGGGATGATTGGGAGTGAGAAAAGCCAAGGTAAAGTGCCTGACTGCTTTTAACTTGGTGATTGCCAGCATGATTCTTGTACTTACTTTCTTCAAGTTGACGCACTACTTCCTCGTGGATAGCCACTCAATACCCATTGGGTGGTAAACTAAAGCGCGCAGCGGTTTCCATGAGCCTCTAACTTAGTTTTTGGCATAACGATGACGACAACCGCGATCGTAAAAAGGAGTATGATTTGGAAGTGTGCACCTGGAATATGTGCACATTGTACAGGCCCGGTGCTGCTCAACAACTTGCAGATACCCTCCAAAAATTCAAGGCAGATATTACCGCTATCCAGGACATGCGATGGAAGGGATACGGCTGCATGAAGAGAAACAACGTTTAACATACTTGATATGCGAACATGTCGATGTCCTAATATAGACTCAGACCATTACCTTGTTGCAGCTAAGGTTCGGGCACGGCTATGTGTAGCGAAAAACCCATGTCGAAGTATGTCAAGGATGAATTATCGACAAGACTCTCTGATCTACTGATTCAAACAATCTCGAGTCACAAAAATTCTTGCTCGTAAGGTATTTGATGCGGTAGTTGGAGGACAATGTAGAAGGGGAACACCCCGGCTACGGTGGCGTGACCAAGTAACAGAAGCCCTTGCGACGCTTGGTATTACCAACTGCAGGACACGCGCACAGGATAGAAACGCAAAAGAGGGAGATTGTGCATCAGAATGTCCCCCCGTGGGTGTGTTAAGGCCAAATAATAATAATTCCTACAACTATCAAATTTTTAATATCCACATTTGCCGATGACACCGCGACCATCAGTCGCTCCTAATACCCTTCACGGGAAACAGAGCAACTGACTTCTTACTTGGCTGATATTGAGAATTGGCTGTCTGACTGACGCATAAAAGTTAATAGACAGAATAGCAAGCATGTTCGTTCACCCTTAATTGATAAGACTGTCCCTCAGCCTTACTAAATGGTATTCCAATCCCGAAATCAGGTGATGTGAACACCTCGACAGAAGGCTTACCTGACGTAGGTACACAGAAAAAAAAGACGCATCGTTTCGCTACTCGCCATAATGTTCGTCAGATCCTATATCCTCATCCAGTTCCATTTCTAGGTCCAGAGCAGCGATCTGATTTTTTGTGTATACTTTTTGCTTTGATCCCAAGGGTTGCGTTTTAGCTTCCGTGCTAGCGTGTTTAGCATTTGCAGTAGGTACGAGGTTTTCAAACCTCTTCCTTTTTGCGCTACTTTGTCTTTGAAAGTCCAAAATTTTGGAGACGGCAGCACTAAATACAGGAATAGGCTCGCTCGATATACATGCTGAGGTATGGTAGCTGTTCCCTGTATAGCAGCTGGTTAAAAAAATTGGAGTAGTGTAAGTCGTATTACTAAAAGCACTTGTGAAACTGACTGTGCTAGTAGTACCTGTACTACTGTACTACTCTCTACAATTGCCGTAGTCGATAACTCTGCCAGCTGCTGTGAGAGCCTTTTTATTTTAGTTTCTTACAGCTAAGTGTAGTTAAATTTGGTAACTTTACTTTTAAGTGACACTTAATATCACTGCTAATTATTTGTGCCACTATTTTGGACTTGTCTTTATTAATTCTAACAAACTAGATTATTCTCTGGGACAGATTTACACATGCATACACACACGCCGGAGTTTATTTGCGATTCCTCCCACTAATAATAACAAATTTGCTATTCTTGCAGACAAATCATATCTGCCTGCGTCTGACAGCTATGTTAAAAAAAGCTCAAGCCGACACCTCTTGTCAGCAAAATAGTTGGCCTGATTTCACGTTATTCCTGTAACTAAAGGAACCATCCAAGAGACTGAAGTTCAAATCAAAACGGAGTATAACTTCAAAATGCTGACCAGGTCCCTCAATGATAATAACCGAAAGCTTTACACATACATATATATAGGCTAACAAGTGGTTCTAACAGGCATTGTATCAGATGTAAACACTTCTGTTGTTACAGAAGCACTGAAGGTACAGGGCTTCAATAGAAAGTCGATAATGAACATATTAAACGAGAATAAGAAACCGTAACCAATGTACAAAGTCAAACTCGAACCGGAGTCACACGCACTAAAGTAAAATTAGGTATATCCAATCTATAAACTCCACACCACCGGGTAGAAGAAGCACATAAAAGGAAAGCACCGGTACTGTGTGCAAACTGTTAACAGTACGGCTATACAAGATTTCATTCCACGTTTCGCCCTGTATGTAAAGAATCAGTCGAGCTCCACGACTCTGCAAGTTGCCTATTAAATAGGGATAAATTTAGCACCAGAAGTTTGGTAGCTTCTTAAGTTCCATACCGCAAAATGCCTTTGGTGTCCGGTGTATAAGGAACTTATAAGACGTCTAAATAAACGAGTAGAGACTTATTACGGAATTCAAGCCGTTTCCGTCTTATGACATGGCAACCCAACGACTAATATTTAAGAATCCACCCACAATATTCAGTTCAAATCGTAACTGCTTTTTAAATTAGAATTTAAGATTTGTCAAAAATAATTGTTATCATAAGTGAAGATTCAACAAGAAATCTGTTGTGGAGTGTACACGACATTAAGAGTCCCTTTGCTTACAGACTCAGCACACACATTCGCACACATACACACAGTTCTACACGCACTTTAAGCTATTACGCGCGCTTTAACGCCCTCCATACCGCGGTACTTAATGTGGTATGACTTCCGTTTTCTTAAACCAATATTACGAGATTCACAACGTAGTGATCTACGTCTAAATATGACTATAAAAGCTAGAGCAACCAAACTTGGAAACTATGCGAGTCTGTTTTCAATTTTTCAATTTCCTCTCCTGATTACCGCAATTCTTGATCAACGTTTTGATTTTCGTTAAGATTAAACAATAAGCACGGAAGCTATTGACAATTAAGTAATGTTTAAGCGCGCGAAATGCCTTAAGTGAGTGTAGAAGTGTGTGTATGTCTGTGCTTGTTTGCAAAGTGGCTCTCGAAGTCGGGTACACTCGACTACAGATTTTTCACTTGTTTTGAATAGCTTAACGAAATTCAAGAGTGGTTCAACTATAATATGTGCTAAAAAGAAATTTGATCGGTTAATATTCGTGTTTGTCGTACTGCGTTTTCAAGAATATATGCTTGGGGGCATGAAAAGTGTGAGTGTCTATCGACTACTGTGACTCCTAGACACTGGATAGGCGCATTCCATTCACTCAAAAAAGAGCGTTCACCTAAGGACCCAATAGGCTTTTGAGGCGTTAATACGGATTCTGTAAAGGAAGAAGCACGATCGAAGCTCTCATAGAAGTGAAAAGCATAGCGAAGTACACGCTGTACGGGACGGATAAGTGGCAATTGCATTTACTTCGGTTGAATGACCCTGCATTTTTAGTGCAATGCGTAATATGAACATCCCTGCCTACCTGATAATGATATTCGGTAGTTTCATAATGGATCGCGTGCTCGCATACGAAACCGATAAAAGTCCCAAAAGTTACTGAGTGTCTGAAGTTCCACAGGAATTTGTACTCGGACCAATACTAGGGAATTTTTTTTTAAGTCGGGATAGCAGGCATTAATATGCCATGGAGAGTGGATCTGAATTGCTTTGGGGATGATATGGAGATAATTGCTATAACAAAACCATCACGAAGCCTTAATTCATTAGTAAAGAAGAAATTAGGGCGCTTATTATGTAGCTTGACAAAATTGGATTTGAAAGTGGTGCCTAAAAGAAGGAAGCTGTGCTGCTGGGTTGCAAAAAAAACTATCGAGAATATGCTTTCTGTAAAAGAAGTACAAGTGACATCATCATAGGTGCACTTATGATGCCAGCACGAATATATATTGCGTCTTTCATGAATGCCACCGCACTTTACGCGGTACCTTTATGAGGTAGCGTAGTATATACAGGATCTTATCTTGAACAGGTCGGTCCAATATCAATAGTATAAGTCATTTGCTGACGAGCAAGCTGTATAGAAGGACAATGTTAACAATTGTTGACAATGTTAACTTGTTGAAAGAGTGTCTTGGCAAAGTTGTTAATATTAAGCAATTCTTATGCAAAACTTCCCTTGGAGGGGTTTTGCGTATTTATACAAATAATGCCAACGCTTACCGTGACATTGTGAATTGGGTCGACGACGAAAAGTATGAATTCAACTGATATCAACTAAAAGACGAACTGCCCTACAGGGTTTGTGTAAAAGGACTGCACCACAGTATGATACAGACCAGAATTATAGATGATATGGCCAAATTGGGACATAAAATAATAGGTGTATATTCATTTTAGCGCAGATAACATGTCAGTTCAGATGTGGTGCCAGTAATCCAATAACAGTGAGGTGTTGCACATCACAAAACTGTGCAGCATTCGAGTTAGAGTGGAACGGCTTCGCAACAGACTGGCTGTTATCCAATGCCATCGCTGCATTGTCGCAAAATTTTCGTTTGCGTTGAATGTGGTGGTGAACATCCTGGAAGTAGCTGCACTAGACTACGTTGTGTACAAGTTATAATTGTGGTCAACAGCACCCAGCAAACTACTCTGGTTGCGCCAACTGTATGTCTCACACGGCCAAAGCGTGGCGCTGATGGCAGGATATCAATTGTTGAAAAATCTAAATCAAGGATTGAGGCAAGAGTGACAACTCATGGTAGGCCTGGCACGTCGAACGTTTCCAATGCTGATGTAACTCGACCAGCCAAATATCATGGGCTCGTAGAGCAACAGCGGACACTCAAGCAAAGACAAAGTTGTAAAGATGATTCCCAGCATCATGCCTTGAGCGGTACTAATTTTGAAGGCGTCATGAAGGCAATACAGTCACTTCAAGAAAATCAAAATACTATGATTAAGCTTATACTTTATCAGCAAAAACAGCAACTACAGTATCAGCAGCAACAGCAGCAGGCACAGTAGCATCTGCAAATTTTGCAGGTGCCTGCTGCACTTAAGCCACAAACGCCATAATGAAGCTTCAAGGAATAATCCAAGAGGCACTGCATTAGCGAATCTTGTCCTAAATTCGCAACTAAACACGTTAGCCACAGAAGACCAACCAAATTTCCCTATGCAGAAGAGGATCACCAAGCTGCTTAGATTTTGTTTTAACGCGAGGCATTTTGGGCGTCCATGCAAATATTTGGGCAGTTGTTGAGTTGAGCTCTGACCTCCTGCCATTAATTATAACGTTAGATGCTCAGGCGACGGAGTGTCCAGTTTTGAGGCGTATCATATCAAAACACATTAACTTGGAGTTGTTTCAGTCGCTGTTGCAGCAATCGGACGAGGATATTAACGATGTCATAGATATATTTACGGGAAACATTTAGTTGCTGCATCTGTTGCTACGCACAAGCCGTCACGAAGAATAGCTGCTGCTGGTATTCCACTTACAAGTGAGATCCGTCAATTGATTGGGGGGAAAACACGACTGCGTATCAGGTGGATGAGATTCCGTCATCCACTTGACAAGGCCGCTTGGCATAGAGCGCAGACTGTTCTGGGAAGGTCTTTGTCCGATTTTAGATCAGAGTGATTCGACCAAAGGCTCGCTAACACTGGCACGGATAGTGAGGCAATTCACTTATTGCGGAAGACACGCGCTATTAAGAGAAGATGTCCCAGGAAGGCGCCTGTGATGGATGTAAATTGGTCATGGTGTTGGTCTGATACTGAGCAGGCAGAGGAATTTGCATAACACCTATCTGGCAGATTTGTGCCCAACGACCTCACTTGTCAGCAGGATATTGAAAAAGTAATGGATACGCTTGACCATACGATCCAAATGGATCTGCCAATTCAGCGTTTTGAGCCAAGTGACCTAGCTTTGGTTATTGGACATCAACATGCCGGCAGAGCATCAGGCCATGATAAGGTCTGCAATGCTACATTGAAAGCACTTCCTGAACATGCAATTCACTTTTTGACAATAATATTTAATGCAATAGTGAGGTTGAAATACTTTCCAGCGCAGTGGAAATTGGGTATAATATCCATGATTCCAAAAAGCCTGAAAGAGATGCTGCGTCCCACAGGCCAATCAGTCTTCTTCCCTCGATCGAATTAACACATTCATGGAGACTGAGGAAATACTGCACCACCGAGCAACTGAATCGAATAGCTGACCAAATCCTCCAAGCATATGAGATCAAAGAATACTGCAACACTTTGTGCTAAGATGTCAACTAGAACTATGTGGTGCGTTTCCACACAGCAATATCTGCAAGATATGATGCAAAAGCATCATGCTGGAATACAATGCCCTTACGATTCACCATGGCTGGCCGCTTCTGTTCAAGTGCAATCTTCAATCGCTCCAGTTGTTGACAGTAGAGGTCAGAATTGATGGTTTGGCCATAAGGCAGCACTTCATAATGGATAATTCCTCTGATATCCCACCATACACTCAGCAAAACCTTCCGAGTCGTCAATCCTGGCTTTGCCACCGTTTGAGCCGACTCACCGTGCTTCGACCAGGATCTTTTACGCTTGGTGTTGTCATATGTGATCCATTTTTCATCGCCAGTGACCAACCGATCCAGAAATGAGTCGAGTTTATTACGGTGCATTAGATATTCGCAGATTGAGACACGGTCCAAAAGGTTCTTTTGAGTTAACTCATGAGGCACCCATACATCGAGCTTTTTTAACAACTTTTTCGACTTCAAATGCCTATGGACGGTTTCCGTGCTTAGTTGGAGCTCCTCAGCGATGCTTCTAATAGTCACATGACGATCTCGATCCACTATTTCAATAATTTTATCCGTATCAACGGTCACTGGTCGTCCGACGGGCTTGGGTGTTTCGGTTACAAAATAACCACTTCGGAATCGCCTGAACCACTGATTCCGCAGCAGTTTTCCCTTAGGCAAAATACAATTTCAAAATTGCGCAAATTTCAGCGTTTGTGAAATCCATTTCGATCGATTGTAATTTTTAAGCGCGGAAACTTCTCTTTTTTTTTTTTTTTAAACAATATGATGTAAACAAACTATACGTAATTTAAAAGGTGTTGCCATGACCTATCTAACGATATGCAGCGTTGCCAGATACGATTCCATGTGACTTCACAAGCGAAGCGCGAAATTTGAATGCAAAAACTGGTATGTCATTACCAGACAGCTTAATATATATATATATATATAAAAAAAAAACACTTGGTAAATCAACAACTGAAACGAAGGCTTGCAAAAGAGAAACCATAATACTCAACACACTCAATACAATTTTTTACTTTATTTTTGTGTATCTATTTCTATTCATTCTTTTTTGACGTTAATACGTCAGCATACGCACACACACTTGTTCAAAAAAATACCTAATCTATATTGATGCTTAGTAAGGCACACACTTATGCATTATTGTGACGCTGCCACTTATGCTCAGGTGTCCGGTAGGAAAAAGTACTAGGGTGTCAAAATCACCCTACATTTACCCGGTGCACCTTGAGTACCGGTGCACTCTAGCAGTTCTCTGATGCGAGTGGTAAGTCAGAAACAAAACTTTACAAATCGCCCTGAAAATTGGCACAGCAAAATAAACTTCCACTCTAGCTGTTATAATAGCCGCATTATTAACCACAGCAATAGCCAAAATGCTGACTAGAACCCGCCCAGGACGACACCTAAACAAACCACATAATTTAATAAGCCGGTTGCCTACAAGGAGGCAAATTTCATTTTTCCTTTAATTTATTATTATTATTTTTATTAAGCTACACCTTAATGTTTAGCATGCACACCCAATTGGGCATAAGAATTTGTCATAAAGGACACAAATAGGTTTTTGACTCTCCGACTAACTGTCAAACCAAGCGGACGCGTCTATCATAAAATCAATTTTCGTTTTTCTTTAAACTCAAAAACCGTTAACTCTTATCGCTTACATCGCGAAACAAAAACAAATTGCACATAATCGGTTTCTCTCCCCCCCCTACATAACATGGCCCAAGGGCCACCCAATGCAGGGGACAGCCGCTTTAGCGGCAGCCCCAAAGCAAAAAAATAAAGACACCACACAAAGTTCCATGCATTCACATGCAGCCCAAATCACTCAAAACTCTTTGAGTACAAAAACAAACTTAAACGACGAAACCACTACTACTCTAAATTACATCGCTGTCCATAAAACAAAATCACACGATCATCACGATCAAGACCTCTCAAGTGCTTCTTCGGTTGAGTCGATGGAGCTGACTGACTCAACATAGTCAGTCGCTTGCATCGACCTAGCCGCTATATATCAAACATAAAATATATATAATTTTTCCAAAATGTTTTTTAAAATCTTTCAATGGAATATCAATGGAATATCAATGGAATATTAAATTACTTTTACGAACTCTCATTAATAATTAAATAATACGCTACAGATATTTTATGTTTGCAAGAAACTCACTTGCCCCATAATTCCAAAAACTTTATCTGCCCCAAGGCATACACTGGATATTTCCACAACAAATCCGAAAATACCACGGCAAAACAGGGTATCGGCATACTCATAAAACGCCATATTACTCATTCCCACAAAATCTTTAACTCCAACATACTCTGCTCCTCAGTACAGATCCCTTCTGAACCACCAGTCAATATCATTAATATGTATATCCCTCCGTCTCAAGGTTTGCAAATAAATGACATATCCGTTGTTTTAAGAGAAGTTAACGGCCCACAAATTTTATTAGGTGATCTCAACTCTTGGAGTTCCTTATGGGTCTCCCCTAAGGCATACTCCCGCGGCCAGAAATTGGAAAGAATAATTACCTTTAGCCATATAGATATAACTATCGCATCCCCACAAATCACCAATAGATGCGAATGGTCCATATCAAAACAACTACACGGCAGTGATCATTTTCCAATCCGCCTTAATATGGCTTTCGGCGTATGTCCTAATAAATCTTTACCCCCCCTCCCAAAATACAAAACTGATTCTGCAAATTGGAAACTGGCTGCCTTAACCACCA
>JBAMBS010000707.1:0-11693 GCA_037044455.1 Zygothrica quintamaculata | reverse complement strand
TTTATTTTTGTAAAAACCAGTGTCTGGTTTAACCTTTCTATCTTGGAGGGTCGTTCAGTTGGGATTTGCTAAATTGGGTTGAGTTATACTGCGTACCTTTTTTGTTGTTGCAGTGGGTTTTTCTTTGTTATAAGTTTACGTTTTTTATATTTGTTTCACTTATTTTTGTCTTACATGCTCTCCTTTCGGTTCATGTTGTTTGTGATGCGTCCACTTTTATGTCGCTTTGTACTTTACTCGGGATCCTGCGACGAGCACCTTGCAGTAGGTGTCCTGCGACGTGTACAGGACTTGCGATCCACCTATGTGGTCCTTGGTTCCTTTTTTATGGAAGAGTCTTGCCAAGGATGTGGTGGGTCAACGGAATGTTTCAAAATATTTTTATTTAGACCGGGTCGAACTTAATCGCACTATTTCCGAAGGGTCCCTCGGGCGCCAATTAACTTTTTTAAAGTTGAAATATTTTAGATGTTCTTTATTCAGATATCATCTTAGGATTAATTTTACAATTCGGTCTTAGTTAATAATGAAACTACGGTTTGGTAGCAGCGACGCTGGCTTTGGGAGCACTGACGCCGTGGTCGTTTATGTTTATTTCACAGTTTTGTTGGCCTCTTGAGTAGGCAGCGTCGGCTGATACTTGGGTTATTGGAATCTTATGAAATATTCACTTGTGGCGGATGTCTGTGGGTCATATTGTTTAGCATAGCACTTAAGCTATTTTGTTTAGCCTAGCAGTTAATTGTCAACTAAAGCATTGCAACTATGATTCAGATATCAGCAAAAATGTTGCAGTTTTTTGTAAATACCGGCAAAATTGTTGCGAAACTTGAACAATATCGATAAAAATGTTGCTGTAGCTAACTTATATACACACAGTTCTGCACCTACTTGGACATTGCGCGCGCCTTCGCTCTATGGTGCGATACTTAATGTTCTATAACTTCCGTGTTTATTGCTTAATCTTAACGAAATTAACAATGTAGATCAAAAATGCTCTAATTGATACGAGAGCCAAAAAGAAATTTGTTCGTCCAAAAATTATGTCTTATAATTGATTTTTTCGAATTGCGGTGTTCAGGGAGGAAATTCGAAAATCTAAAACAAACTCGTATAGCAAACGAACATAACGAATCTAGATTTCAAGTTTGGTTGCTCTAGCTCTTATAGCCTCTGAGAAACAGGCGTTCATACGGACGGACGGACGGACGGACAGACGGACAGGGCTAGATGAACTCGTCTTGTCGTCCTGATTCAGAATATATATACTTTATGGGGTCTCCGATGATTATTTCTATGTGTTACATACTTTTCGATTTTGCACATTTCCAATAGCTCCGCTTTGCTTCTTTTTTACAAAAAGGCAAAGGGGCTAAAAACAAACTTGTATAGCGTACGAACATAATGAATCTAGATTCCAAATTTCGTTGCTCTAGCTCTTAATTTCTAGTACTACTAAGCCCCCCTGGGCCCAATAACACCATTTTTAGCCCCTTTGCCTTTTTGTAAAGAGAAGCAAAGCGAAGCTATTATAAATGTGCAAGATCGAAAAGTATATAACACATAGAAATAATTTTTGGAGACCCCATTATGTATATATATTCCTGATCAGGACGACTAGCTGAATCTATCTAGCGCTGTCCGTCTGTCCATCCGTCCGTCCGACCGTCCGTCCTTCCGTATGAACGCCTGTTTCTCAGAGACTATAAAAGCTAGAGCAACCAAATTTTAAACCTAGATTTTTTATTTTCGTATGATATACAAATTTGTTTTTGATTTTTAAATTTCCTCCCCTGACCCACTCAATTTGAAAAAACGAATATTAAGCATAATTTTCAACCGATTAAAATTATTTTTGGCACACATCATAATTAGACCATTTTTTCATCTATATTGTAAATCTGGGTAGGATTGATTAAAGAACTCGGAAGTTATACATCATTAAAAGTGGTGTTATGTAGCCCGTTGGGGTCTAGTAGTGCGTGCAAAATGAGAGCTAGAATAACGAAATTTGGAATATAGATTGTTTGCGTACGCTATACGAGTATGTTTTAGATTTTAGAATTTCCTCCCCTGACCAAAGCGCTTTAGGTAGCTCCGAAAACAGCCATGGACAGACAGGAGCTGGGTCAGTTAAAAGTTGACCTCACCGTGTACTCTTCCAAGCCAAGCCCCAAGCTTTGGGATCAACAGGTTCGTCCATCTTCCCTTTTGGGAGGTGTCCCATCGAAGCTGCCAACGCTCGATGCTTTGTTGCCTTCTGCGGCGCGTGGGATTGCTGAGGCGGACTTATGGGTGGGCGTTAGGGTCACCTTAGCTTCAATCGTTAGGTCCTCAATTGGTACCATGCTGGCGATGACGAGAACTGCGTCGTCAATTGTTCTGAAGGCGCAGCTGACTCTTATGGCACTTAGGCGGTAGTTAGCGTGCACTCGACGGCCTTTGGTAGCGCCTTCTGCGCGGAGACACTCATCTCTGGTGTTAGCGATTTGCTCATTCCACCAATAGGTGGGTACGTGATGAAGCTTAAACACTTTCCGTTTTGCAAAACTTGCATTGCAGGCTTCCGTTAGTTGAGCGACAAGATGGATAGCTCCAGTCTCAGAGTCGGCCAGCATCTTTAATCCTTGAATTGCGTCCACAAATATCCGAGGGTTGAATATGTCCATCCGGTATGCTTTAAGTGGCATTATGGGGGCAGCCCGTGTTTGAGGACGGTCGCCAATGGTGAAGGTTATGGCGACGTGATCGCTTGCTGTGTAGTTTCCACTTATTTGCCAAGGAGAGTTGACAAGAAGTAACTCACTTGTGAATGTAAGGTCGACGATCGACCCACTGCTTGCTCGACTGAATGTATGTTAGTTGCCGGTATTAAGTAGCGCCAGATCGAGAGGTGTAAATAGTTCCAACAGCGCTTGGCCTCTGGCATTAGTTGACGGACAGCCCCCATTCTTCGTTTCTGGATATAAACTCACTCAGCTGTACACTGGGCGCTAGGTAACAACTGTATATCCAGGTATAGCACACTCTTGCACGCGTAAAACCATTAAAATATCTGGGTTCCATAAGTGGAGTAGTGTTTCTACTGCAAATCTAGATGGCAACCGTCTCGTTCTCATCAGATGTCCAAATCGCTGATGAATTAGACTGTTGGTGGTGCGGTTCACACAGTATGGCTACGTCAGCTCCCGTGTTGATTCCAGTAGGGCCTGAGCGTCTACGCAGTGGTTCAGATTAAGCTGCATGAAACTTAATATTTAAGTTTGAGTTTGGCGACAGCTTCACGGTACACTGGTTACTTGTAGCTACGCGTAGCGTGCTCTATTGACTTTTCGACTCTTCTGGCGCACAAGCTACATTTGGGTGCTTTACTGCACGATTTGGCTGTGTGACCAGTCTCCCCGCACTTGAAACATGTGCCCGAAAGATCAGCCGCATTGCTACATCTTGCTGCCACATGACCGAACTCCTGGCATTTATAACAACGCTTTGGTTGATTAATTTCCTTAATATGGCCAATGACCCAGCCGATTCGGATCCTTCCCAAGTCTACTAACACCTTCGCGGTGGCTACCGGCAAACTGAGCGTGGCTATCTGGACGCCTTCCCTTCCTCAGCCCACTGCACGCACGGTCGAGTTATCCTCGAAAAGCGGGACTCAGTCTGTCCCGAGACATTTAATTTTAATTTAAAAATCGGGAGGTCCCGCCAAAATCGGGACGTCTGGCAACGCTACTACCTATGAAACATTAAGTATCTCGCTGTTGATCGCAGGGGTTAAAAGGCGCGCGCAATGGGTTAAAGTACGTGTAGAACTGTGTGTATGTGTGAGTATGTGTGTGTATAGCTAAATATGTACACAAAGGCGCTCTCGACTTTTTATTTGTTTTTAAATGATTTATTAGCCCCTTTGGCATAAAAAAAGATCAAAATGGAGCTAATGTGCAAAATCCAAAAGTAGCAAATAGAAATAATCATCGGATACCCCATAAAGTATATATAATCTTGATCAGGACGACAAGAGAAGTCGATCTAGCCCTGTCTGTCTGTCTGTCCGTCTGCTCGTCCGATTGTCCGTCCGTCCGTCTGTATGAATTCCTGTTTCTAAGACTATAAGAGCTAAAGTAATCAAATTGTAAACTTAGATTCGTTTTTTTCTTACGCTATACGAGTTTGTTTCCTCCCCTGACTACCGCAATTCGAATAAAAATAGATAATTAAGCACCATTTTCAACCGATCAAATTTATTTTGCCTTTTGACAAAAGAGCAAGTTGAAACTTATGGATTTGTGTAAAATCAAAAAGTATGTTACAGGTGGAAATAATCATGGGAGACCCCATAAAATATAAAAGTTAGCTACCGCAACATTATAGACCCCATAAACATCCGCCACACGACTATGTTGCAAAACTAAGAGTTCAATTACATAAATATCATCCCATGCTATTAATACAAGAGTCCAATAAAATAAACAAATAAATTGTGAACTTATCATAATCGACCACCAATGTCAGCGTCGCTGCTGTTAAAGCCAGCTTCGCTGCAACCAAACCATAGCTAGATTAAGAAGTAAGAACGCATTGTAAAATTAGTCCTTAGAAGATTAAGTTCGAACCGGTAAAAATAAAAGTGTTTTGAAACATTCCGTTGGCCCACACCATCCTTAGCAGGACTCTTCCGTAAAGGAATCCAACGATGAAATCGGCGTATCACAAGTCCTGCAGATGTCGCAGGACACCTACTGCAAAGTGCTCGTCGCAGGATCCTGAGTAAAGTACAAAGTGACCTAACAAGCACAACATCCGGACAGCCGAGAAGTGTGGACGCATCACAAAAAAACAATAACCAAAAGGAGAATATGTAAGATAATAAAGTAATAAGTGAAACAAATAAAATAACGTAAACTTATAACTAAAAGAAACCACTGCAAAAACCAAAACGGTACGCAGTATAACTCAACCCAATTTTGTGAATTCCAACTGAGATAGAAGGAACTCCAAGATAGAAGGCTTAAACCAGACACTATTTTTACAAAAAAAAAAAACAAAATATACATTTTTTCTATTTTATAAAATTATTTTGTATCAATTTATTTTATGATTAATAAGTGTATAAGTGTATTAGTGTATAAGTGTATAAGTGTACAAGTGTATATCCACATAATTTAGTTACACCTGAAATTGTAAACCTAGAAAAACAAAGCAATAACAACCTTAACGCACACCAACAAAACAGATATTTACAGAGGCAAGTGCTACATCAAGCCAATAGAAACATGGCATAAAACGAAAATATTACAGTCCATACTCAAAAGGTAATGGCCGCAGAATTTCCGGTCTTGCTACAACAAAACCTAAGCCCAGGTTATGATTTTATAAACGTACAAGCTCAAGAAATCTTACCCGAACATCAGAATATCTTAGGGGATTTAAATAAGGTACCAGACGTAGTAAAATCATTAAGAGAGTTCTCAGGTAATCGAGCCGAATTCAGTTCATGGAAAAAGGTAGTGAACAGAATAATAAAAACTTACAAAAACACTCAGCAAAATATTTCGAAATATTACACACCCTCCGCAACAAAATCGTAGGTAACACAGATACTGCATTAGAATCATACAATACTCCGTTAAATTCGGCAGTTATGCAGACAAACGAGACTTATCAACGCTCAAATACCAAATGACACCTATATTCCAGCATTATAATCAATCCGTAGAAGAATTCCACAAAACCGTTTACCAACATTTGTCTTTAATTATAAATAAGATCGGTTGTATGAAATTCGGCAGAGAAGAAGAAATACTCATGACTAAACTATACAGGGATAAGGCATTAGCTACTTTCATACGCGGACTTCGCGGGGACTTGTCTTGTCTCATTCCGAAGTAATTACGCAATGAATAAAGTACAACAACCTATATATATCTAAATGCACCCAATATCAGAGAAATACAGCCCGATTTCCGGAAATTATTAGTGACTTGAGTTTTCAACAAAAACCACCCATTCCAATAAAAAATGTTCAGCAATATAGTCCGTTCACTACACCCAAACATTCTAGTAACCATTCCAGTCGAAATACGAATTATTTTGAATGGAAGTTGGGGAGTGGGCAAGTAATAAAAATATTAGTAGATACTGGATCAAATAGAAACTATATCCAATCAAAATACGTTAAAAACCCATAACTAAACGACAAACCATTTAAAGTACCATTATTACCCATCACAAGGAAGCTAATTTATTCTTCGACCCGAATATAATTGTAAAATTTTTCTTATTACCCAATATACCAATCTTTGACGCGATATTAGGAAACGACAATTTAAAAGACATTGGGGCTATCATTGACCCTAAACGTAACAGAATGTTTCTCAGAAAAACAAAAATTTACATTCCCTTAAAAGAATATAAATAGTTAAGACCATAATTCCCAGAACAGATTACCTTACGACTACAGAAAAAACAAAGTTAAATGAACTGCACAAAAATTACCCAAATCTTTTTGCTGACTCAAACGAAAAATTGACCTATACAACAAACGTAAAAGCTGAAATTCGCTTAAATACTGACACCCCAGTATACTCTAAATTTTACGAAATGGCAATAAAATATGAAATTGAAAGACAGGTTAAACGACTTTCAGATAACGAAATAATACGCCCACAACTCACCTGTATGGCTCGTACCAAAAATATGAGACACCTCCCACATAAAGAAACATAGAATGGTAATTTTTTTTTTTTTTTTTTTTTTTTTTATTGACCACAGGAAGTTAAATAGTAAAACAATTCCAGACAAATACCCTATACCTGACATCAACGGAGTACTAGAACAGTTAGGAAATAATAATATTTTTTCCGTGTTGGATCTTAATATGAGTTCCATCAAATTAAATTAAAAGAAGAAGATATAGAGAAAACAGCGTTCTCTGTAGACAATGGTAAATACGAATTTATGAGACTTCCCTTTGGATTGAAAAATGCACCTGCAATATTTCCACGTGCCCTTGACGACATTCTCAGAGAAAATATAGGGAAAATTTGTTACATTTACATCGACTACATTGTTATTCTTTTTAGTAAATACACAGACTCTCAGGATTTAGATATAATTTTCAGAACTCTAAACGCAGCTAATATAAAATGTCAATTAGACAATTGCGAGTTTTTTTAAAAATAAAATAGAATTTTTAGGATTCGTTATCTCAGATAAAGGAATAGAGACAAACCCAGCTTAAGTAGAATATATTGCCAATTACTCGTATCCAAAAACTCTCAAACAACTACGTAATTTTTTGGATTATCAAGTTATTACAGGAGGTTTATAATGGGATATGCGGCGCCAGCCAAACCTCTCACTATGCCATTACGAAGTGAGGTTCGACGTATTTAAAAAACTGCTTCAACAAGGAAAACAAACTTAACGACAAAGCCCGTGACGCATTTAAAAACTGAAAAATGCACTAATATCCAACGAAGTAATACTTCATTATCTCAGACTTTAATAAAGAATTTACATTAACAACATACGCTTTTGACAGTGTAATAGGAGTAGTACTATCACAAAACGACAGACCAATATCTAGGACGTTAAGCAAAACAGAAGAAAACTATGAAACGGCGAAAAAGGAAATGTTAGCTATTATATAGGCCGTAAAATCATTTAATAATTACCTGTATGGGGGAGCTAAAGTGAAAATTTACACAGACCACGAACCACTGACGCATGACTGCAACTGGAAGGGAGGAGTAGCAATCAGAAGATGGAAATTATACTTAGGCGAATACAATAAGACCGGTAGAGAAAATGTAGTTGCAGACGCTTTATCAAGGACACCTAGGGACACTGAAACGAATACAATCACAATGACCCAACATAGTGCTCAAACCTCCAGTCATGACCTTATCCCTAGTATACAAATGCCAATAAACGTACTTAAAAATCAAATTTTCATTTGCAAAGAACAACCGACAGACTACAAATTCAGCTAACCATTTCCAACCTTTCACAGGCATATTATATCACAACCGAAATTTTCTGAAGACAACCTTATAGAACTATTAAAAAAAAATACCTAAGCGCTTCAGTTATTAATGGAATATTTACAACGGAAGATATAATAGGACAATTATAAAACATTTATCCGCAACACTTTAGATATATTAAAGTCAGATTCACCCAGGGAGAAGTAAAAGATTTAACAGTAGAAACAGATCAGAAGGAAAAAATTTTAAAAATCCATAACAGAGCTCATAGAAATGCAGAAGAAAACAAAATTCAACTCTCAGAAAATTATTACTTCCCAAAAATGAAAAAGAAAATAGAAATGTTAGTTAAACAATGTCAGGTATGCAAAGAGGGCAAATACGATAGTTACTAAAACACCAATTCCAGAATATCCATTGCACATAATTCGTATCGACAATTAGTCAACCGAAAAAAAACTAATCCTGACAACGATATACAAATTTTGAAAATTAGCACAGGCACGAATCATAAAATCAAAATCCATAGAAGATATATAAAAACCTTTACATGATATATTATTTTATTACGGCGTACGAAAATACGTCGTAGTCGACAACGAAAACTCTTTTAATTCGGCAACAATCACCTTCATGATAAAGGATCAATTAGGCATTCAAATTTTTGCAGCGCCTCCTTATAAAAGCACTGTCAATGGACAGATCGAACGAATCCATTCTACCCTTTCCGAGATCATGAGATGCCTAAAAAGTAATTAAGTACACCGGACATTTGACGAACTCTTAGACAGAGCTATTAACGAATACAATTACTCAATACACTCCGTGACAAATAAACGACCTTTAGAAGAATACTTTGACAGAAACGTAACCACTGACCCTGAACAGTACGAAAAAAGTAGACAGGACAATATAGATAGACTCAAACAAAAACAAATAATAAGTCTGTAGTCGAGTGTAGCCGACTACGAGAGCCCCGTTGCCTACATATACAGCCATACATACACATATTCACACATGCACACAGTTCTGTACGTACTTTAAGCCTTTTAGCCCCTGCGCTCTACTACACGATATTTAATGTTCTGTAACTTCCGTGTTTATTGTTCAATCTTAACAAAATTCACAACGTAGATCAATGCTTTAAACAATATATGTGCCAAAAAGAAATTTGAATAGTTAAAAATTGTGCATTATAATCGATTTTTTCAAATTGCGTGGGTCAGGGGAGGAAATTCGAAAATCTAAAACAAACTTGTAAATCGTACGAACACTAAGAATCTAGATTCCAAATTTGGTTGCTCTAGCTCTTATTTTGCGGGCACCACTTAACCACCATGACGGCACATTTAATGATGTGGTGGCGTACTTATTGCTATTCGCTCTAGTCTTCCATCTGAGTCAATAGTTATTGGCAGTTCTTCTAATATTGAATTTACTGCTGTAAAAATCAATATAAATAATATCAATCTATTTGTAACTTGTTCCTACATTCCTTCTCATTTCGGATTCTGCAATTTGTTTCAAACATTTGTCCGTCATCCGTTCTATCTCGTCCGAGTTTTCCAGCAATGATTACTTGATTGTTTTTGGCGATTTTAATCTGCCAAAGGTTGACTGGTCACAATCTCCAATTACCACTAATGTTGTGTCACCAGTAAGTGTCAATGAATTTATTGAGTCTTTATTAGAATTATCAATCAGTCAGGTTAATGCTGTCTGTAATTGTAATGAGCGTTTTCTTCACCTTATTTTTGCATCGGAGTCATCTAATGTAACAATAGAGCAAACTTGTGCTCTTGTTGTTCCTAAAGATCACTACCTTCGAACTTTAAAAATACTACTTGAGTTGTCTACTTTAGTAGAATCATCTTCGTTTAACCCTGGTATTAAATCTAGGTGTTTTAAAAAATACAACTTTTTAGCCCCTTTGCCTTTTTGTAAAAAAGAAGCAAAGCTGAGTTATTGATCGGAGACCCCATAAAGTATATATATTCTTGATCAGGACGACAAGACGAGTTGATCTAGCCATGTCCGTCTGTCCGTCTGTCCGTCCGTCTATCCATCCGTTTATATGAACGCCTGTTTTTGAGAGACTGTAAGAGCTAGAGCAATCAAATTTGAAATTTAGATTTGTTATTTTCGTACTCTACACGAGTTTATTTTATATTTTTCAATTTCCTCTCCTGACCATTGCAATTCTAATAAAACGATTATTAAGCACAATTTTCAACCGATTATATTTCTTTTTGGCACACTTCATAATTAGACAATTCTCGATCTATGTATCTGGGTAAGATTGATCGAAAAACTCTGAAGTTATACATCAATAAAAGTGACATTATGGGGCCCTGGGGGGCTTAGTAGTGCGCGCAAAATAAGAGCTAGAGCAACGAAATTTGGAAATTAGATTCGTTGTGTTTTTACGCTATACACATTTTTTTTTGATTTTCGAATCTCTTCCCCTGCGAAGAAGAAAATGTAGTTGCAGACGCTTTATCAAGGACACCTAAGGACAGTGAAACGAATACAATCACAGTGACACAACATAGTGCTCAAACCTCCAGTCATGACCTTATCCCTAGTATACAAATGCCAATAAACGTATTTAAAAATCAAATTTTCATTTGCAAAGAACAACCGACAGACTACAAATTCAGCTAACCATTTCCAACCTTTCACAGGCATATTATATCACAACCGAAATTTTCTGAAGACAACCTTATAGAACTATTAAAAAAATAGCTAAGCCCATCAGTTATTAATGGAATATTTACTACGGAAGATATAATGGGACAAATATAAAACATTTATCCGCACAATTTCGATCTATTAAAGTCAGATTCACCCAGAGAGAAGTAAAAGATTTAACAGCAGAAACAGATCAGGAAGAAAAATTTTCAAAAATCCATAACAGAGCTCAGAGAAATGCAGAAGAAAACAAAATTCAACTCTCAGAAAATTATTACTTCCCAAAATTTAAAAAGAAAATAGAAATGTTAGTTAAACAATGTCAGATGTGCAAAGAGGGCAAATACGATAGTTAGTAAAACACCAATTCCAGAATATCCATTGCACATAATTCGTATCGACATTTACTCAACCGAACAAAAACTAATCCTGACAGCGATATACAAATTTTGAAAATTAGCACAGGCACGAATCATAAAATCAAAATCCATAGAAGATATATAAAAACCTTTACATGATATATTATTTTATTACGGCGTACCAAAATACGTCGTAGTCGACAACGAAAACTCTTTTAATTCGGCAACAAACGCCTTCATGATAAAGGATCAATTAGGCATTCAAATTTTTGCAGCGTCTCCTTATAAAAGCACTGTCAATGCACAGATCGAACGAATCCATTCTACCCTCTCCGAGATCATGCGATGCCTAAAAAGTAATTAAGTACACCGGACATTTGACGAACTCTTAGACAGAGCTATTAACGAATACAATTACTCAATACACTCCGTGACAAATAAACGACCTTTAGAAGAATACTTTGACAGAAACGTAACCACTGACCCGGAACAGTACGAAAAAAGTAGACAGGACAATATAGACAGACTCAAACAAAAACAAGTAAGAAGTCTGTAGGCGAGTGTAGCCGACTACGAGAGCCCCTTTGCCTACATATACAGCCATACATACACATATTCACACATGCACATAGTTCTGTACGTACTTTAAGCC
>JBAMBS010000705.1:0-28203 GCA_037044455.1 Zygothrica quintamaculata | reverse complement strand
GAGTAGGTGTGGTTTGAACATTTGATTTCGTTGTGTTACTCAAAGAGTTTTGAGTGATTTGGGCTGCCTGTGAAAGATAAGACTTCACTGGGCAGTCCGTGGTAAGAGGGGAGTTTGAGGGACTAGCAGAAGAAATGGGAGAGACAGAGCTAACTGAAGTGGAATGAGGAGGGGGGAGAGGGGGTAAGAGGGAGAAGATGGTAAAGAGTTGGTGTGAGTGTTATCAGAAGATTTTGTTGTTTGTGCAGATGTTGTATTTGTTTTTGGTGTAGTTATGTTGTTTGTCGTTGTATTTGCGGTAACCGCTGCATAAGTAGATGAAACATTTACCGTATTTTGTGAGTTTTGTTGTTTTAATATTGTTTTGGCTTCTCGCATACTACACTTTTGTGTGGTTTTTATTTTTAATAGTTCCCGTTGTTGTTGGTATTTGGGACACGAAGATGAAGAGGCGGGATGATCGCCGTTACAGTTTCCACAAATTGTGCGGGTGCAGGGTTTCGGAGTGTGTGGGGGGAGGTTACAATTGTTACCCATGGCTGTGTTTTTGCAATGTTTAAGAGTGTGTCCGAGTTGTTGGCAATTCTTGCATCTCATGGGATTTGGGAAGTATTCCCTAACCTTCACTGAGTGCCATGCGATATCTAGTTTCCTCGGTAAGCTGTATTGATCGAAAGTGACCAGAACAACGCCGGTTGGGTTGGAGTTACCGTCAACTGTTTTCGTAAATTGGTACACCGAATGTACGTTTTGTGATTTTAGTTCTTTTATTATCTCCGCGTTTTCAATGTTGGCGAGGTATGGGGCATATATTGTGCCTTTGACAAAGTTAAGCGACTCGTGTAGCTTGCACTCTATATCACATAAGCCAGGTACGCATATTGTGTTCACGAATAGATCGGCGACATCAGCACTTTTCACTAACATAAGTAGATCACCGTCGACTAATGGAGAAATACTTATTATGTCTTTTGTAATATCATATGTAGCGCGCGGTTAACTGCAAAACAAGATAGTTCCGGTGATTTTTTAAGCCCCTTTGCCTTTTTTGTAAAAAAAGAGCAAAGCGGAGCTATTGGAAATATGCAAAATCCAAAAAAATGTAACACATAGAAATAATCATCGGAGACCCCATAAAGTATATATGTATATTCTTAATCAGGACGACAAGACGAGTTCATCTAGCCCTGTCCGTCTGTCTGTCCGTCCGTCCGTCCGTCCGTCCGTCGTATGAACGCCTGTTTCTCGGAGACTATAAGAGCTAGAGCAACCAAACTTGAAATCTAGATTCGTTATGTTCGTACGCTATACAAGTTTGTTTTTGATTTTTCAATTTCCTCCCTAACCACCGCAATTCGATTATTAAGCACAATTTTCCATCCATCAAATTTATTTTTGGCACACATCATAATTAGACCGCTCTTGATCGATGTTGTGAATCTGGGTAAGATTGATCAAAAATCTCGGAAGTTATAGATCAGCAAAAGCGCAAAATAAGAGCTAGAGCAACGAAATTCGGAACATATATTTGTTATGTTTGTACGCTATACGAGTTTGTTTTAGATTTTTCAATTTCCTCCCCTGACCCCCGCAATTCGATTTCGAATTTTCCATCGATCAAATTTATTTTTGGCACACATCATAATTAGACCGCTCTTGATCGATGTTGTGAATCTGGGTAAGATTGATCAAAAATCTCGGAAGTTATAGATCAGCAAAAGTGACGTTATGGGCCCCGGGGGGGTAATGTAGTGCGCGCAAAATAAGAACTAGAGAAACGAAATTTTAAACCTACATTTATCATTTTTGTACGCTGTACAAGTTTGTTTTTGATTTTTCAATTTCCTCCCCTGACACCCGCAATTCGAAAACAAAACGATTATTAAGCACAATTTTCAACCGATCAAATTTATTTTTGGTACACATCATAATTAGACCATTCTTGATCGATGTGAATCTGGGTAAGATTGATCAAAAATCTCGGAAGTTATAGATCAGCAAAAGTGGTGTTTTGGCCCCCGGGGGGGTATAGTAGTGCGCGCAAAATAAGAGCTAGAACAACGAAATTTGGAACGTATATTTGTTATGTTTGTACGCTATACGAGTTTGTTTTAGATTTTTCAATTTCCTTCCCTGACCGCCGCAATTTGAAAAAATTTTTAGATACAATTTTTAACCGAGCAAATTTCTTTTTCGCACACATATTAAGTAGAGCATTATAGAGCGTGGGGGGTTAAAAGGTGCGCGCAATGGCTAAGTACGTGCAGAACTGTGTGTATGTATGTGTGTATGGCTGTATATGTTGGCAAAGGGGCTCTCGTAGTCGGGTACACTCGACTACAGACTTCTTACTTGTTTTCAATTGATCTTATGATGATGGGTCCTGGGGAATACAAAAGAAACGTATGTAATCAGTTTTCGAATGCTGTTGATAAACTGGATTTTAATATTTAGAACAGAAAAATCGAGTTTTACGACGCAATTTATCGCTTTCTTGCAAACAAAGTCTGCAATCTCTCCTTCCTTTGAGTGTGTCAGCACCTTTTGATGTTGAACCTACTTCGTGATGGGATATTGAGTGAACGACCGAAAAAGGATTCAAAATCCAAACGACAAGATAGATGTTTGATGATATTGGGATTGTTCATACGATTTTCGATATTGGGCGTTGCCATTGTTCTCGATAAATTGTAAAGAAAAGTGCATCGTGCATCCTTTTTATTTACATGATCGATTTCTTTTGCAAACTACGAAAGCAGGCAATCCCATCTAATCCAACAAGTTGCAAAAAAGGGCAAATGTCCATCGTTTCGTTAGCCGTTTTTTAGTGTAATGGGTAACCATTTCGAAATCTGGTCAGAAATAAGGGACAATGGGTATTTATCGTATTTTCATTTAAGGCACGATAATCCAATCAATCAATCCAATCCGCCTATAATCCATTTTGAAAATCTTTTCGAAATTCACTGTAGCTCCTTCTTGTCTACTTTATTTAAGGTATATTCAATTATCGTAGGTCTTGCCTCAATTTTAATATTCAATTGGTGTTGTGTATACAGTAATCCGAAATGTCATAATCCCTTGTACACCATGCTGAAGCATGCGATCCAGCACAGTTCAGGTTGAACCACGTTAAATATGGTTCTGGTTAATTAGTTTTCGGCTGAGCAGATCCCACATCTGATGACGCAGTTCGTTGAGATATGGATTACTTGACTTCCACAATAAATTTATAATAATAATAATGAAGTTTATGCACATAGCGAATTACGCTCGTATTTAAGCGAGCAACGCAGCTGTGCTGGTAACCGCAATAAGGCATACTCCTTCCTATGCGCGGATCAATCTTCCGTGTTTGGGTGTACAATGCTATCACGGTGGTAAAATCGGAAAAATCTAGATTATGGGAATAACCGGTGCTAATCGGAGTAAATCCAGAAAGTCCAGGAAGATTCCAGAGATATTCTTCTTGGAGAGGAGTTTCGATCATCCCTTTACTTTCCGCCTTATTGACAACCTTTTGCGGGGGTTTTTTTTAGCCTTATTGGCTTCGCTTGTCCGCTTGTCATATATATTTTTAATCGCCTCATATGGCAAGCAGTGACATACTGTAGCCAAATTCTGCTCAACCACACGGGTGTTCCACTTTAGGTAATACTTCCCTGGACTGACTTGCCACGTATCCCATAAGTTGCTTCTGACTCTTTGGCTAAGCCTGAGACTAGTAGGCCCGTATTAGGAATGCTCTGCCTGCGCTGTGCGAACACATCCTCAGCAAACGAATTTACGAAAGCATGCGGCTGCTTAGCTCAAGTCACTCCAGTTACGCTCCAGATGCCGTTTGTCTTCTTCACTCATAGTCCACCGAGGTCTCGCATCCCTGCATAAAGTGGGCATCCCTGAATAGGATGTGCTGCCAGTCCTCACAAGGCTCACCACACAGACATTCAGGTGTGTCGCTTAGATTTCTATTAAATAAATATGCATTTAGCGATCCATGGCCAGTAAGCAGAAAAATAGCGCGCAGGCCAAAACCGACATCTCGCCGGTCGAGGACAAAACTTGCTTCTGGAAAGTATTGATAAGTCACACGACCGCGTTCATCACAGTCGAATCTGAGCTGCCACGCTTGCAACAAACATTCATCCAGCAATGGCATCTTTTGACTCTAGTCAAGGTTTGCCAAATCTCGATCGTACAGATAATCGTTTTTCTCCAGGGGGTGGTCGTGTGCCTGCTCCCCAGCCTCCAACGATAGACATCACTACTTCACCTTTTCGCTTTATGTCTGAGGGGGATTTACCCTCCACGAACAGCAGAAGGTCGTCTGAGATTGCAGTAGGGTTCCAAGCGCTGAAGAAGCAAGTCCATCACGAGGTTCCATATGGAACACTGATGAACCCCTGTGCTAACTTCTCCAAACTTAATAACTATGCTTACGCTCCAGAGAAGAAGTTTCACCACAAGCTGGTTTCCCGGCAGCCAGAGTCATTCTGGCCATGATCGAAGGCTCCCTTAAATTCACAGATATGCCACATATTTTGATGAGTTCGTAGACAGTTTTCTTAATGTGACTTCAAGCATCCTCCACACAGGGTCCAGATTTGAAGCCAAATTACCATCTGCGGCCGTCCAGAAGCATATTTTCCACCATGATTCCCTCCAACATCTTCCCGAACATTCCCCGGTAAGAGGCAAGCCTTTGAGGATTACCACAACTCTCGGCCGTTTTCACTCCGTAGGGAAATGGCCTTCTGCTACACAACGGAAGCATAACGCTGTCATACCTCTTCACAGATCGCACCGGTGGTGCCACCCATGCAGGGAGAGCATCTGCTCTTTATCCGCGCGATACAGACATCAACCTCAGAGCCTACGAAAACTGGCAGCACAGTGATGGGTGCATCATACTTCGCCCATACGAGGTCCTCAGAAACCTCTTTGTGTCCTTTGTGTCAGACTAAAACCCAATAGGACGCGCCGGCTAACCATTAAGGTGTAGCTTATACATATATTATAGTTTGTAATATAATAAGTTTATTTGCTGGAACGCTGAGTCAACTTTCAGATTATCCAGTGATAAGCCTGAGTACTTTGTTTTGTGCTATTTGGACTTGCTTAATTTGGCTGTCGCACACAAGCCCCCAGATTTGACAGCCATATATCCAAATTTGTAACCCCACGCAATCGAAAGCTCTTTAAAAATCCGTCGCAAGTATGGTGATGTGATTTCTTGTGGAAAGGGAGTCCGACACGAAATTGGCCGATAGCTAGTGGTTGGTGTACGGGTTTATTTGGCTTGAGAATTGGAATTATTATTGCCGATCTCCCTGCATGGGGAAAACATGCATTGTTGAGCATATTTTTATAAATTACTAGGAAGTTATTTTTCACAACATTGGATAGATGTTGCAGCATTGGATAGGATATTCTATCCCTGCCTGGACATTTGCCTCTTCCGCGCTGGAGGGCAGACTCAAGTTCGGCTATTTTAAAATTGGAGTCCAATTCTTTGGCTTGAGCCGATATTGAGCGCGGCTGGTATGGGTTGATGAGGGATAACTGTTATGTTGTATGTACGTGTCAGAAAATTTAGTGTCGGAAGATAACCTAGACGACGTACTGCATAGCACATCCGCTATCTCATGTGGGGAAGAGATAAGACCGGACGGGCCTTTAATGAATTTTATGGGAATGGAGGGGACCCCGGATAATTGTTTAATGTCGGACCAGATTCTTTTTGATGAGGATAGAGGGGAAATTCTGGATGTGAAATTGTTTAGGGATTTTCTTTCAGCCCATAACATTTCTTTTTTAGCCCCTTTGCCTTTTTGTAAAAAAGAAGTAAAGCGGAGCTATTGGAAATGTGCAAATCCAAAAGTATGTAACACATAGAAACAATCATCGGAGACCCCATAAAGTATATATATTCTGAATCAGGACGACAAGACGAGTTGATCTAGCCCTGTCCGTCTGTCTGTCCGTCCGTCCGTCCGTCCGTCCGTCCAGCTATTTATGTTTATTCTTGTGTGGAAATACTTTCCCATGCAAGTGTCCTTTCTGACGGTATATGTCTCACACCTCTCAGGATATATGGAGATTTTCCACATATATGCCCAGTTTTTAAATTTGTTTGGATTACCCGTAGGCACGTTCTGAACTGTTGGCATGTCGCTTAACTATACTACGACTATACAGAGTCGAACCAAGCACGCTTTGCAGAACTGTATGTATGAGTGGGTGTGTGTGTGTATGGCTGGATATGTCTTGTAAAATTATTTTAGCTTTTTGACTAAAAAATAAAATTCTATAAACAATTAAAATGAAACAGTTAATATTTCGTCCAACCATTCATTCCAGCCTTCAATTAAAAGACTAATGATTATGCTACCTTTGCTCAGTTAGAATACTGCGGCCATTAAAAAAATTCAGTGGGCAGGTTAGACTTTAAATTTAATTCAAAAAGACATGTTTTTGTTAAACAGGCGAATATTATTTTTGCCGAATTCTTTATTTTAACTTATCATTTAAATTTATTTATTATTACTTAATTTTAAAAATTAAAATTAATATTTCAATAAAAAATTAAAATTTAATAAAGAATTTATTTTATAAAATAAATTATAACATAATTATAAATAATTGCTAATTCTAAGCATATATTTATTAAATTTATTTATTATTTTTAAAAATTTATTTTATTGCTTATCCCATAAAATATTAAACTTATAAATTTATTAATTATCAAATAAATAATAAAATTTATAAATTCTAAATTAAATTTATTTCTTGAAAAACTAGATACATTTAAAAACGAATAACATTTCATTTCTAATATAATATTTAAAATAATTTTATTACATTAACTTTTATATTATATTAACTCTTTTAAAATCGAGAAAAATATATAAATATTTTTTATTTAATAAACTGGACTACAGACTTGTTTGTTTACTTGGCCTAGGGAGAAGATAGTGTCCAATTATAAATAAACCGGACGCTGCTCTGGCCGTACTACAATTATTATTTTTTATTTATTATCATTATATTTTAAATAAATAAATTTCAATTAAAAATAATTAAATGTAATTTTAAATAAACTAACAGTATTTAACTGTCTGTTTCCTTTAAATCTTCGTTCTAATTGGAGCGCGCAATACATATAGCAGCGCGAACGCGAACACGAACGATTACGTCACAGATTTTAAAGAATGTACTGGAATCGGAATCGGAATATTCGGGCACCTCAGAATGTTCTCTAGCATTCACAAATATTTATTATTATTTTATTTCATGTTTGAGTATACTTATTTCAACTTTACTTTTACTGTATTCTTATTATATTATTATTATATCAATTATTACTAATAATAATAATTATATCACAAAAAATATTTGGTAATTCCATTCACTTTCCTCTCAAATAAGACAAATATACTCTACAGTTGTCGCTGAATTCGAGCCGGTTGATAATTCCAATTTAATAAACCTATACTTCACCTAAAACTTATCATATTTTTAATTTATTTATATATTTTTTTTTCTGTTTTGTATTTATATTTATATAGTTGGAGCTCTTCCCAATAATTTGTATATATTTACTATATATACATATATATGTGGAAGCACACTGTGCGTAAACGAATATGTGGTAGTTGTGTCACACTGTGCGTGTATTTGAGTATGTGTGTATACAGTTATTCTCTTTTGGGTATTTCATTAGTATAAGTATTCACACCATCACAGAATTTAAAGTTTTATTAGCTTCCACTTGATCTATGATTGGTTGTTTGAGTCTGTCGATTTTCTGAACTACCGTTTTAGCATGGCGACAATATGATGGCACTGTCGCCGAATGTGTTTCGGCTTAGGTATAAAACGAGTAGAAGCCACTCAGTTTTGTACAGTTGCAGATTGACCATGAGCGGAACTCGCTGCGCTGAAACAAAGCAAAGTGATAGTTGTATATAGAATATAAACTCAACGTTTTGACTATAAAGAAGAATACATATTTAACACTCGTCGAGACCAGGGTTGCCAGAACCTCATGAGCAAGAGTGGCTGAAGTGGCAAAATGAAAAATGAAAATAGCTTAAAAAGTGGCTGACTTTTTAACATAGTCAAAATTTGATGCTAAAGAGCAAATATGTCCAGAAAAATTAAAAATGTATTTATTTCAAAAATTCTTATATGTTCTTTATACTTATTCTATTATTAAGTTTAGATAATATATTATATTTTATAATAATAAGGAAATTGTGGCCAGATCTTGCAAATCATCTTCATCATCTTTATACTTTGAAGATTCGCCGATCATTTTTAAATATTTATTTGGCAATGTGTAATTGAAGCAACACATTCAACTTCTTTTAAGCCCATATCTGTATATTTAAAAGAATGTCAAAAATTTAAAAGACTTATTATAATTTATGTAACCAACCTAACAGCTAAAATAGCATTTAAAGTTTTTAAATGCATTTTATTCCGTAAATTATTTTTTACGAGATGGACTTGGCTAAAAACGCGTTCAACTTCCGCGTTCGACCAAGGCAACGTTAAAATTCTTATGCCAAAATCTGCCAAAGATTCAAAGGTGTTATTGCCTCCAGCATCTTTATACTTCATAACTTCTGCCCAGAATTTAACAGTGTCACTTGTATTTTCCCAATTAACGAAGTTAATTTTTTTGTAACACGACCTTATTTTTTCAATGTCAATTACATTGAAATATTCTACAATATCAATTATGTCCGGCTTATCTGCACGTAACATATTACTGACGGAAAACAGACAAAGTTAACACTTGCCGTTCTTTTAATTGGGTTATTAGCCCAATGCCAAATTAGAGCAATTTTTGCGGATGGTCACATTGCATGTTACTTCTTTTATTTTTTTTTCAAATGAGTAACCTAAGTATAGATCAGACTACATTTTTGAATTCCTCTGTTAATATGTTAATATTAACATCTGGAGGAATGATTTTATCCCTTAAAGAGTTAATGCTTAGCATTAAACTATCTAATAACTTTGTAGTGCCAACGTTGTTGCTCTCAAACAATTTATTCAGCGTTTGCATTTCTTTTAATACCGTTTTTAAAAATATCAAATACAAGAGGTTTTCTTCATTGCAGTACATATCGTACAGTATTGTCACCTTATGACACTTTGGGGCTTGCATTGCAAAATGCAATTTCAGCTCTGTCCATTGGTCGACAATTCTGCACACTGCTGTTTCAATCGAAAGCCACCTGGTGTTAGATCCCTTTGGTATTTTTAATGGAGCCTATAGCAACAGAAAATTAGAATTAAAACAGAGAAAATAGAAAAAAATATCTACATAAAATTGTTACCATTGCCGGTTAAAACATGCCAGTAAGAAGACTGTGGGATATTAGTACACTTAATTTGACAATCACAATTGGGATATAATTTTGAATTTTCAAATACCTGATCATTGTTAATGCACTCGTATATTTTTTTATAATTTATTTGGCGGCTTGGGCTTTTGGCAAACCATGTGTCATGCACCAAAAACTACAAGCTGTCAGGTATATTGCTCTCTACGGCGTTGTTGACCGCCAGTTGGACAGAGTGGCAGACACATTTTATTAAAATAAGGGAAGGAACGTACTTTCGAAGCTCGGTGTATACACTATTTTTTGTGCCTGTCATGACACTTGCGTTGTCTGTTCCTATACCAATTAGATTTTTAATGTCTAATTTTAGACGCATAAGCTCACATCGAACGCTGTCTGCTATAGACTTAGCATCTCCTGCTTCAATGGACACAAGACTTAAAAATGTGGATACCATTTCACCCTTTTTTTTATTGAAAAAGTTGATTGCAATTCCTATATGTAAGAAAACAATCCGAAAGGAATAAAAACTAAAGACTGAAATTTAAAGTATTAAGTACATTACCAACAAGTTTGGACACACTAATGTCTGTTGACTCATCCAACAACAGAATGAATGAGGATTCGCCGATATCTTCGCGCAGTTCCTCATTGAAATGCACGCCAACACGTTTGTTATTATCTTTGTGCATTTTGTGCGTCCCAACTTTATCTTTGCAGCCTCCGAGCAATTTTTAAATTTTGAAACGCATAGCTGTGACAGGTGATCTATTGGTGCTATGGATGAGTGTTCTGCCACATACAACGCTAAAGCCACTTCCTGCTCCGCTGTTTTCGAAGACACAACAAACACATCCAAACGTTTTGTGTTCTGGGTGCTCCCTTTCATTGAAATGTGCTTTTTGCTGTTGGCATGATGTTTAATGTCATACAGTTTTGCACTTATACTGCATTTTCAGAAACTACAAAAAACTTTTGTTAAGTCCGTAATGTACTTCTTCAGCCAGTCTTTAAACTCAGGATTATGCAACACCCGAAACTGCTGTTTGTATACAATTTTAGGCATTTTAAATTTCAAAGACTATCAAAAATGTACGGTTTATTCAATTCAATTTTTGATTAAAAACAGTGTTTCCAATCATCAGAAAAAAGTATATATAGTTATGTTGTTAGATCAATCCTGTGATCTAAAAGTATAATTGTAGAGCACTCCTCTGCTCTATCTGTATTTTAGACTTCTTCGTCTAATTATTCAAATTAAATGCAAGATCTTTGTTATTTTCAAAGATTATAATTTTACTTTAACATTTTATGTGTGTATACTATGACAGTGACTTATCGACTGATCTCTACATTAATATCTACTTGCTTATGAGCTTTTAAATCTAAAGCTTTTTATTTAACATAACTATGATTAAGCTTATGTTAAAGCTAGGTTCATCATATGGTCGTGAATATGACTCCCTCGGCGTAAGTATCGATCATAATGATTGATTGAGAAAGGTATGGTACATAGGTATGGTATATAAGTTTTATAATTTCTGATATTTATATTTTTTCTTGACCTGATCTTTATAAATCATTTTTGTAGGGTCTGTTTCGGATCCTAAATAGTTACCAACTTGATTTTGGTTATTAGTTTCTTTATACGTTGGATTTGATTTTCCTATTTTATTGTTTATAACGTATTTGTTTGAGAAGTTTTGGGAGTCGATGTTATTTTCTTTCGAGTGTTGATTTTGTTTACTTACTTCTATTCTTTTAGATAATTGTGCGATATATTCGCTGCATAGTAAATTATTTGCTAGTTCTATTGGTCTTATTTTTGTATTTGAATGTATTGTATTATTATATGCTAAGACTGCCTTGTAAACATTTTCTTTTATCGTGTCTTTATTACTTGAATCGGCGTTGATGATATGACCTAAAAACTCGATCTCGCGCCTGACAAACTCACATTTGTCGGGTTGGAGTTTGAGATTTGTTTTTTTTTTTTTTTAGGCAACTAAATATGAGGTTTAGATCTTCGACATGCTCTTCTATATTTTTTTTTTTGAAAATATGTGGATGTTATCCATGTAGACAATACAAAAATATCCAATATATGGGCTAAAAATATTATTCATCAGTCTTTGAAATGTAAAGGGGGCATTTCTTAAGCCGAATGGCATACGCAAAAATTCGTAATGCCCGTTTGACGTTGAGAATGCAGTGTTCTGTATGTCTCTAGCATCCATTTCAATTTGATAAAATCCTTTTCCATATATTTTAACTCAACCCACGCAAAGCGCTGAACTTAATACCATCCAAATGAGGTCGCTTACCTCGCGCTCTCTAAGCGTACCAACAACAATCGACAGAGCGCGGTCTTGCTCTCCGACAATCCCAACAACAAACAATACGCTAGTGAGCGAACAAATCAGTTTTACCCCGCCGAACCCCACCCCGCAACAAGTGCATTCGAAAGTATCATGTACTCCAACTGTAACTAGCACCGTAACTTCTCTCTCAAACACGAGCGCTATAACAACAACTACTTCAACAGTGACAATGGCTCGCCCGATTGCAGCGACGGCTACAACAACTAAGTCAGTAACGCTCTCTGCATTGTCAACAAAGAAAAGTTCTACCATACAGACTGGCATGGACCGCTACATTCAAATTAAACGCAAATTAAGCCCGCAAAACTCAGTAAAAGGGAATCAAGCCAAAATTAACTGCAAAAACTCAAGTCATTCAACAACTGACGGTAATAGATTTGCCATCCTCGCAGAAAATCCAGACATACCTGCGTCCAACAAAGATCTCACTAAAAAACCTAAGCCGCCACCAATTTTTATCAGAGAGAAGACCTCTAATAGTCTTGTAAACAAAATAGTTGAGCTGATTGGAAAAGATAACTTCAACATTATTCCCCTATCTAAAGGTAACATCCAAGAGACTAAAGTCCAAATCAAATCGGAGGATAACTTCAGAAAGCTGACCAAATTTCTCACTGACAACAATCGTAATTACTATACTTACCAACTCAAAAGTAGTAAAGGCCTGCAAGTGGTTCTAAAAGGTATTGAGCCGAATGTAAGCCCTACTGATATCTCAGAAGCATTGAAGGTACAGGGCTTCAACACAAAATCGGTAACCAACATTCTAAATAAAGAAAAAAAACCGCAACCAATGTTTAGAGTCGAACTCGAACCGGATTCCCACGCACTTAAGAAGAACGATGTACACCCAATTTACAAAGTCCAGCTTCTACTGCACCGCAGAATCACAGTGGAAGAACCGCACAAGAGGAAGGGACCAGTGCAGTGCGCTAACTGTCAGGAGTACGGCCATACAAGGTCGTATTGCACTCTTCGCCCCGTATGCAGATCATGTGGTGAACTCCACGATTCTGCAAGCTGTCCACGTAATAGGGATGACTCCAGCACCAAGAAGTGTGGTAACTGTGGAGGTAACCATACAGCAAACTACCGAGGTTGCCCGGTATATAAAGAACTAAAATGCCGCCTTAATCAACGAATTTCATCAGCACCACTAACAAGTAGATGGAGTAGTTCTATGCCTCCCCAATCTAATAGGAACGCAACTTTGACTGGTTCGTTTTCTCGTTCCACTGTAAATGAAAACATCTCATTTGCAAATACACTTAAAACAAATTTGGAAGCCCCCGCAAACATTGTTCGTCCACCACCTCCAGCTCACGAGGCTCAAAAACAAGCCCAGCAACAAACAACTCCATTGCAAAACAGCATCGAAACACTTTTAATCGACCTGCACCAAAACATGATAGAATTCATGACATTTATGCGCACGACAATGCAAGATCTCATGCGCAATCAAAATCTTTTGATGCAAATGCTTGCATCTCAACATCTAAAATAATGGCTCCGCTTAGAATAGTCCTGTGGAACGCCAACGGCGTAACACAACACAAACTAGAAATTACTCAATTTCTTCACATCGAGCATATCGACGTAATGTTACTTGCTGAAACTCACCTTACAAGCAAGTATAATCTCCAAATACATGGCTACACCTTCTACGGCACAAACCACCCAGACGGGAAAGCACATGGTGGTACTGGAGTCTTAATTAGAAACCGCATAAATCACGCCTTTCGCGATAACTTTGCCACAGAGTACCTGCAAGCAACATCTGTTGACATACTCGGGCCCAACTGCAAGGTAACTCTAGCCGCGGTATACTGCCCGCCTCGATACACAATTGCTGAGGACGAATTTATGAACTTCTTCAACACACTGGGTGAACGCTTCATAGCAGCAGGTGACTACAACGCCAAGCACACACACTGGGGATCTCGGCTCGTGACCCCTAAAGGTAAACAGCTGTATAACGCAATCACAAAAGCTAGAAACAAACTAGATGTTGCCTCCCCGTGCAGACCTACATACTGGCCAACAGACCCGAAAAAACTGCCGGACCTGATCGACTTCGCAGTAACAAGAAATATTCCTCGGTACCAGATATCTGCAGAATCTCTCATAGATTTATCATCGGACCACTCACCTGTTCTGTTAAATCTTTCCCAATGCACTGAGATTGTGAACCAACCGCAAACATTGACATCCAGCAGAACAAACTGGATAAAATTTAAGAAATATATAAGTTCACACATCGCGCTTAATCCAAGGCTCCACAGTACAGACGACGTGGACCATGTCATTCAACACCTGGAGACTGTTTTCGTTACGGCAGCGTGCAATGCAACTCCCAAGACTCCAATCGCACCGCCTAGACAAAAAAGGTCGAACGCGCAGATTGAACAGCTACTTAATGAAAAACGTCGCTTAAGGCGAGAATGGCAAACCCATAGATCGCCATCCGCTAAAGAAAATCTCAGAGTAGCCTCTCGAAGATTATCTGACGCACTAAAAGAAGAAGAGGACTGCAGCCATCGCCAATACATAGAGAAATTATCTCCCTCTAGCATTAAATATCCATTATGGAAAGCTCACCCAACGCTACACCCACCGGTTGAAGCTATTAAGCCCATAAGAAACTCTGCAGGCGAATGGGCACGCAGCGATAAAGATAGAGCTACTGTTTTTGCCACACATCTACAAAACACATTTCAACCAAACCCTGCAAAGAATGCATTTGTACTACCAGATTTACCAGATGACAACCAGAGGACGCATTCTCCAATATTGTTTAGTCCTGAGGTCATAGCGAAAATCATAAGAGATCAACTGCAACCCAAGAAATCACCAGGATACGACCAAATAAATCCAAAAATGATCATCGAGCTGCCTCAATGCGCAATCCACACCATCTGCCTGCTATTTAACGCGATAACCAAACTTGGCTACTTTCCAGACAGTTGGAAAAAATCTATTATTATCATGATTCCCAAGCCCGGAAAAGATCACTCGGTTCCCGCATCATATAGACCCATTAGCCTTCTTTCGTGCCTATCGAAACTTTTCGAAAAATGCCTACTGGGGTACATTATGCCATTCCTGTATAGCCACAACAAAATACCATCACACCAATTTGGCTTTCGCGAAAGGCACGGCACCATCGAGCAAGTAAACCGGTTAACATCAACCATACGCACGGCATTCGAACACCGAGAATATTGCTCAGCGATCTTTCTGGACGTAGCTCAAGCCTTCGACAGAGTCTGGCTAGATGGGCTGATGTTTAAAATCAAAGCAACGCTCCCAAAGTGCACTCACAACCTTTTAGAGTCGTACCTTTACAGCCGAACTTTTTCCGTGCGATGCAACTTGGCGATGTCAGAAGTTCACTCGATAAAAGCTGGAGTCCCTCAAGGCAGTGTACTCGGGCCTACACTGTACTTACTGTACACAGCAGACATCCCAACAAACAGCAATGTGGTTCTATCTACATTCGCCGACGACACCGCGATCATCAGTTGCTCCAAATGCCCTTTAAAAGCAACAGACCAACTAACATCCTACCTGGTTGACATCGAGAAGTGGCTGTCAGACTGGCGAATAAAAATCAACGAGCAGAAATGTAAGCACATTACCTTCACGCTCAACAGACAAGACTGTCCCTCGCCGTCACTTAACGGCACATTAATACCAAAATCATCGGAGGTCACCTATCTCGGTGTACACCTTGACAGACGGCTTACTTGGCGCAGCCACATAGATAAAAAAGAACATCCCTGAACCTAAGGGCCAACAGTCTCCACTGGCTCATCAGGTCTTCCTCTCCACTTAGCCTCGACTACAAGGTCCTAATATACAACTCCATCTTAAAGCCGATATGGACTTATGGCTCCGAGCTGTGGGGGACTGCCAGTCGCAGCAATATTGACATAATTCAAAGGGCTCAATCCAAGATCCTAAGAACTATCACCGGGGCACCGTGGTATGTTCGGAACGAAAACATCCACAAGGATCTTAACATTCCTCCCGTCAGAGACGTCATAGCCCAAGTCAGAGCTAAATACCAAACCAAACTCCGCAACCATCCAAACTTCCTCGCGAGAGATCTATTGCGTCAAGTTGACTGGTCCCGCCTTCGTCGTAACGACATGCCAACCCAGTGAATATTATTTAGGGCCCACAGATTACATCCCAGTAACAGTCGTAACTGGTACATAATTTAGATATAAGATTCGTTATACTTTTTGTTAGACTCAAACTGAGTAGATCCAAAAAATAAAGCAAAGTTATATAAAAAAAAAAAAAAAAAATTGGTATGTCGTTTTTCGTTATTATTCTGTGTTTAACACCGTTCATGAAACTAAGATCATGTCCCTCTTTATAAAAAATATCTTCATACTCGGCTATGAGATTATCTATTAGGGATCTTGATTGTCGGGTTATTTCATGTATTTTTATTGGTGTGTTTGGTTTTTTTCTTATTTGATTGTCGAAAACTATGTTGTGTTATGAATGTTATGTTGTTAGATCAATCCTCTGATCCAAAAGTATAATTGTAGAGCACTCCTCTGCTCTGTCTGTATTTTAGACCTCTTCGTCTAATTATTCAAATTAAATGCAAGATCTTTGTTATTTTCAAAGATTATAATTTTACTTTAACATTTTATGTGTGTATACTATGACAGTGACTTATCGACTGATCTCTACATTAATATCTACTTGCTTATGAGCTTTTAAATCTAAAGCTTTTTATTTAACATAACTATGATTAAGCTTATGTTAAAGCTAGGTTCATCATATGGTCGTGAATATGACTATATCTCTATTGGTCTGTAGCTTTTATTTATTTTTGACGTGGAAACACTGCACAAGAGGCAGTTGGAAAATATAATATTCGTTCATATCTGGAGGGGGGCCTTCCCCTCCTACGTTGTCCACCAACTACCGCATCAAACACCCTACGAGCTGGAGCTTGTTCTTCCCTACGGGCGACATGACCTAGCCAGCAAAGTCTCATTATGTGAATTCGCTTGAATAGAAGTCATACAGCTCGTCACTCCATCTGATGCGATATGTACCGTTAACGGTTGTAGGGACATATATCTTCCGAAGGATTTTTCTCTCAAACACTCCAAGAGCAGCTGCATATGTGTAACTGTCCAGGCTTCTCATCCATACAGAAGCACTGGAAGGATGAGCGTCTTGTAGAGTGTTATTTTTGTCCGACGAGAGAGGACTCTGCTGTTGAACTGGCAATAGAGCCCAGAGTAGGACCTGTTGGCAGTTGTAATCAACCGTTTGATTTCTAGGCTAACATTCTTGTTTGCCGTCGTGGTAGAGCCGAGGTAAACAAATTCGCTTACCGCCACAAAGCTATTGCTACTTGCCGACAGTCGAGAGTCAACGCGTCATGATTCTCTGCTAGAGCATGCCATAAACTTTGTTTAATCCACATTAACATGGCGCCCTACTTTACCCGATTCCTTTTCGATAGCGCCAAAGGATCCCGTCACATCTCGATTGGTACAACAATTTTAATATCATCAGCGTAACCAAGCAGCTGAACACATCTGTTTATTCAGAATTGTGCCAGTCCGATGGACGCCAGCCTTCCTTATGATACTTTCCATCAGTAAATTGAAAAGCACACAAGACAGCGAGTCACCTTGTCTGAGACCACACTTGGTATTAAAGGTTTCGGAATGGTCACTTCCTACCTTGACAGAGCTCTTAGTGTTTCTCGATATCATTCTGCAAAGCCGTAATAGCTTCGCAGGAATACCAAGCTCAGACATGGCAGCATACAAGCGATCCCGCCGTGGGCTATCAAAACCGGCCTTGTAGTCGACAAAAAGGTGGTAAGTGTCGATCTGGCTCTCATGCGACATCTCCAGGATCTGGCGCAGTGTGAATAGCTGATGAACAGTGGACCTGCCTGGTCTGAAACCACACTGATAAGGTCCAATCAGTGCTTCAGCAAATGGTTTCAGTGTTGCACCGAATACTATCGTCAGAACCTTATATGCTACTGGCAGTAGGCGGATGCCACGGTAATATGCCCATAGCACCCTTCTTCAGGACAGGACAGATCAAGCTAAGGTTCCAATCACCGGGTATGCTCTCGACAAGCCATACATTGCACAGGAGTTGGTTCATACACCTTGCCAACTCTCGGCCTCCTGCCTTGAACAATTCAGCTGACAAGCCATCAGCACCTGGTGCTTTATTGTTCTTTAGCCGCTGTATTGCGGCCTCGGCTTCATCATGGCTTATGGGGTTGGTATATCAAATTGTCGTTGATTGGGGCTAGTAGATCACTATCTTCTTCAAGTCATCGTCCTTCAAAAGACTTGAGAAGTGATCCCTCAAGGTGGCGAAACCCTGTACTACGTAGTAGCATATTATGCGCCGCTGCAAAGCTTATAAACCTAAGACCATTGCTCGAGGTGCTCTCATGTAGGTTTTGCTGCCCGACGGTTGCACCAAAGACACCTTACTATCCAATCTTGGCGTTAAAGTCTTCAAGTAGGATATTAGTGTCATTAGTTGGAAAGCGGCCGTATACAAGCTCCGCATAGAAGGCGTCTTTCGTACATTCGTCTTTGTCTTCCGTTGGGGCAAGTGCGCAGATCAAACTGAGTGAGATACTCGGTGTCATGTCTATCAGAATGGCGCTGTAGTATATGTCACAGTTATTCCTCTTCATGCATCCCTGTCCTTTCCATCGCATCTCCTGGATAGCGGTAATGTCAACCTTTCCTTTTTTGAGGGTATCCGCTAGTTGTTGAGCAGCACCGGGCCTGTACAACGTGCGTACATTTCAGGTGCATACTCTCAAATCGTAGTCCTTGTTTCGTTTGCGGTGGTCGTCAACATTGTTTGTGGTCCGTTCCGAGGCAGTTTTAGCATACTTCATTGATCTTGTAGTTTTCTATGGGTGGATCTCAAGTCCTACGCCAAAACCTAATTTAGAGGCTCAGGGAACCCGCCGCGCGCTTTAGTTCACCACCCAATTGATATTGATTGGCTATCCAGGAGGAACCACGTGGAGGTACTGCGTCGACTTGAAGAAAGTAAGCACAAGGATCACCGCCAAGTTAAAAGCAATCAAACACTTTACCTTGGCTTCTCTCTCTCCCAATCTCTCACAAGGAGTACAACTAGGACGAATTATATTTGATTCAAGTTGACTTTATTTTGTACACCCGACTGGGTGTACACAACACATTGAGTTTGATACAATGCGCCAACTAATGCCTCTCTGAGATAACGGCAATTGCTGCTATTTCATTGGTACCAATTCGAGCCATGCTGTCGGGCACGAAATCCACGCAATCCGCAACTCTACCCTCTCATTGGGTTAACCACAGACACCACGATCTTCCCAAACTACAATAAGTATTGGTACCTACTCAACCCGTGGTACCGAACTTAAGGGGCTCGGTGGGCCCTCCTCTTTAGACCCGACTGGCTATGGATATGGGATTTTTTTTTTCGTTTTCTTGGCTTTATTTCTTGGATCTACTCTTTTGGAGTCTAACAAAAAGTAGTACAAATGTTAAATTCTATATTGTGTACCTGTTACCATTGTAACTGGGATGTAATGTGTGGGACCCTAAATAATATTTGCTGGGTTGGCATGTCGTTACGATGAAGACCGGACCGGTCAAGTCGACGCAATAAATAAAATGGTTCACGTAGGTCTTTGCATTCCCTGTAGATTGGTCTTGTGTATACACTGATGCGAAATGTCCTAATGCCTTGTACACCACGCTAAAGCATACGATCCAGCAGAGTTCGAGTTGAACTTTGACAAAGTGATATTAATATAATTATATATTAATATTATTATTTACATATTTAACATTATTATTTATGTAGAGAGTAGCTACCCATAGCTTTTTATTACTGATTATTGTGATTTAATATGTTTATTATTAATTTTTTTGTATTATTATTGATGGTGCGAATGAACCATTGGGCTCCAGTGATGCGTGTGAGTGTGTTGGCTTGGAAAATTCTTAATTTGGTCAGGTGTGCTTTAGCTGCAACTTTTTATTTAATTTAAATGAAAGTTTTTAAAACAGTTATTAGGCTTATTAAAGCAGATAAAAACGTCGCATTTTTCGCACTTTGTTTGGGAGAAACCAGTGCACTGTGGATATGTGCATCGCATTCTCATATCAGTCCAGACCGCCCAATGTCCAAATTGATACTGTCGAAGCATTTTGTTTGGTATTTGTTGTAAAGACGCCTTCAACTTCTTTTTCTTTAATTCATTTTCGAGCCACGTTTTTTTGATTTCTTTGCATCCAATTTAATTAACGCTTCAGCTATTTAATCGAAAGTCTGCTGAGCTTAGGACATTTACATTTGATGCCTTGGCTTTATGTACTCGCTTATATAAAAGCCAAGCATTACTTATCGTCAAGTCCAGATGATAAAAGACTCTTACATAACGTAAACGGCCAATTGACATAAACAGTATCATCCCCACAAATCTTGTCTGTTCTAATAAAAATTATACAAACATAAAACATGGAAAACCACCAAAATACATAGGCGCAAACACAAATATAACGGAAAATGTTATTCTAATATGTTAAAATTTTTTTTATGTCAAAAGCCCCTTTGTTGCAGATCTGCAACACAGCTAAATTGCTGATTTTCTCGGGCTCTAATGGACCAATTACCAAAATTCGACAATATAAAAAATAGAATCTATACCTGTTAATAATTTCCAAATGTTTCAATTAAACAATTGGTTTTTAATATTTTTTTTTTAAAAAGAAAACGTACAAAAATTGAAGTTTTTTGAGTTTACAAAAGTCACGGACAAAATAATTATTTTTAGGATCTTTGGCATAATTAAGAGTGACCAACATTTTTATTTAATAAAATGATTATTTCTAAACAGCAATAAATTATTTTTTTTTATTTGCCAATACACACTGGAAGATAATGACTTCTAAACGGTGGGTTGCAGATCTGCAACACCGCGCTGTAAAGGGTTAATTTAACTTTCACTCTATTCCTAATAATAATATTTTTTATTTTTTTTTATTTTTTTTTTTTTTTAATTTGATTTATAAAGAAAGCCGAGGTCCTAAGACCTCTTTGTGTCCTTTCTGTCAATTAATAATTAATTAAGCCCAGTTGGGCGCACCGGCTAACCACTATGGTGTAGCTTAACAGAAATAAAATAAATACTAAATTTGCCTCCTTCTGGGCATTCGACTTATGAGGTTATGAGGTCGACGTCTTTTTAGGCGTCGTCCTGGGCGAGTTCTAGTCAGCCTTTTGGCTAACCTATTGCTGTGGTTATTAATGCGACTATTGTACCGACTTGAGTGAAAATTAATTTGCTGGAATGCTGTGGCAACTTTCAGATCACTGTGTAATGTTTTGTTTCTGACATACCACTCACATCCAGTGATAAGCCTAAGCACTTTATTTTGTGCTATTTGGATAAGTTTTATTTGGCAATCGCAAGCAAGCCCCCAAATTTGATAGCCATAAATCCAAATTGGTGCAATTATTTGCCTGTAAATGGTGAGTTTGTTGCTGAGAGATAATTTGCTTTTCGGACACAGAAGCCAATAATATTTTCCCACAGCGGCCCTGATCCTAGTCTTTAGCACCCTGATATGGGCTGCAAAACAGTGCCTTCTGTCAAAATAATCCCTAAATACCTTGCATGATTTGCTTGCTCGACAGGAGCTCCATCTAGCATTATTGCTGGCGGTGTAAAACAAACGTTCGTATATTTGCCTTTATTAATGGCAATATTTGAGCTTCTTGCCCAATCTTCAAATCATGCTGCATATTCCTGTAGCGCATCAGCAGCTTCATATTCGCATTTCGCCCTGTACGTGACGCACACGTCATCAGCGAACGTAGGCAGCATCATATCGCTTGGTTGAATACCCATATCAATGCTGAGCTGAGGCATATCAGAGCAATGCGCCAAAACACTTCCTTGAGGTATGCCCGCTTTTGCATCATATCTTGCAGAAATTGCTGTGTGGAACCGCACAACAAATTTTCTATTGGCAAGGAAAGACTTAAGGAGCAAGAAATAAGGCGCCGGCAGTGCATTCTTAATTTTAGCCAGAAGTCCCAAGTGCTAAACGCGGTCAAATGCTTCTTTGACGTCTAAGAACAGAGCGTTATAGAATTCTTTGTTCTCATATGCTAGGAGAATTTGATCCACTACTCGATGCAGTTGCTCCGTGGTACTATGTCCTGAACGGAAACCAAATTGATGATCAGGAATAATTTGCTTGGTTTCAATAAATGAGGAGATTCGAGCCGCAATGAGTCTTTCGAACACCTTGGATATTGAAGGTAGAAGACTAATTGGCCTGTAAGACGCAGGATCACTTTCTGGCTTTCCAGGCTTTGGTATCATGGAAATGATACCCAGTTTCCACTGCGCAGGAAAGTATTGTAACCTCACTATTGCATTGAAGACAATAGTAAGGAATTTTATTGCATAATCAGGAAGAGCCTTTAAAGTTGCATTACAGATCTTATCATGCCCTGGTGCTTTGCCGGAATGCTGATGTCCAATGACCAAAGCTAGGTCACTTGGCTCAAAAGGCATAATTGGCAGATCCATTTCCTCAAGTATGGGCAGCATCCTTTTTAAGAAGATCCTCTCTAGAATTTTAGAAAGGATGGTTAGTAGACTTATTGGCCTGTATGACTCGAGCTCTGTATCGGGTTTGCCAAATTTCGGTATGACAACGACTACGGCGCATTTCCATTGAGATGGACAGTGGCATTTGTTCATGATTGCATTTAAGTTATCGATGCAGTTCGATGGGAGTTCTTTAAGGGTTGCTGCATCTATTAGATCGTATCCAGGAGATTTGGTTAGCTTTAAGTTTGCTATTTCTTATTTGATCTCATTGCTGTCTATCTCAGGTATAGGCATGTCCATAGGACTGGCAACATCCAAGAACTGCATCGTCTTCTCCATGTCTTCTGCACCACAAAGGTCAAAGGGCGGTAAACAGCCTTTTAGATGCTCTGCAAAGGCATTGGCTTAATCCTGACTGGATCGACACCATACCCCAGCAGGTGTTTTGACTGGTGGAATCCTTTTTACTGGCCTCTTAAGATATTTGGTGGCATTCCAAAGGTTGTGATCACCATTGCCAGGTTCAAGATCGACCAGGTATTCCTCAAGAGCTTTGCATTTGGACTCTAAGAGTAACTGTTTTAGATCTTTGCAGGCCCTGTTGTATGCCGTCTTGTCTCTTGGGCTTCTGCTGACCTGCTAAACTCTCCTCAGTCTTCTCTTTTCCGTGACCATGGAAGCCACCTCAGTCGACCAATGTTTATCTCTGTGAGCTCTATGACTTGTTGTGTGTGGTAAGTCCTGCGTTGGAGTCGCTAAGCTTGCAGCAATGTGCACTTTCCTAGTAAGGCACTCAACTGCCTCGTCAATGTCACTACCTGTTTGGATGTCCGGCCGAGGTTTTACGTTTTCATTAAGCCAGTTTCTAAAGTTTTCAAGGTTGGTGTTACGCCTAAGCATGAGACCTCTGATAGGATACATTCAGAATAACTTTGACCATACTGTGGTCTGTGCAAAGTTCATAGCATCCATCGGTGGAAATCTTTGCCGGGTCAATGCCTTTGCTAATGTCAAAGTTTTGGCGGGGTCAGTAAGTGGGCTCTCCAGTTGAGTGCACGTTGCAAGCTAGCTCTGTGATACATCTAAGCAGAAGATTTCCTTTTGGGTTGATTGTTCATGATCCCCACCATGTGTGCTTAGCATTGAAGTCTCCACCAATGATAAACTTAGGACCTAAGTTCTTCAGTTGTTGGGTTAGATCAACTTGCCGAATTGTGTAACGTGCTGGCAAGTATACTGCTGCAATAGAGATATTACCTGTAGGAGTTATTAATTGTATTCTTGCGCATTGCAGCCAATTCAGTTGCACAGGTTCAAGCTCCTCGTATCGAATACCTCTCTTCACAATGATTGAGGCACCTCCTCGGATCCTGTCGCCAGGGTACATCGCGTTGATGACGTCATACCCAGGGATGGAGAAGTATGATCTGCTTGTAAAATGAGTTTCTGACACAAGCATTACGTCAACTTGGTTTGTCTTGACATAATGCTCTACTTCAGGCTTGTATTTATACAAGCCGTTTGCATTCCATATGACGAATTGGGTATTTATGGACATTGGATATTCCTCTGACTGGAGAACATGCCATAACATGCTTGAGTTGGTTGAACATGGTGTTAATCATGTTCTCCATTCGCCTCATCAATCTGCTCTCAATTTCTGCTTCGCATCCCTGGTGGTTCTGATTGGTAGAGCTGTGATTGCTATTATGGTGTGATGTACCACCCCTGGCGATGTTTGCATAGCGTTGATTGCGTTGCGGGCTGGTTTGCAGTGGCCCAAGTGGCTGGATTTGGCTGAGGTGCCAGCCTAGGTGCTGCCCTACCTTAGGTACCGCTTCTTTGCCTCTGTGTAGATGCGGCATCCTTTATAAGAGGCGGTGTGCTCTTCACCACAATTACCACATGTAGGTGGGGCTCCTTTGTCTTTAATGCAGTCACGTGAATCGTGCCCTTGACCGCACTTGACGCAAGTGAACTGCAACCGGCAATATCTCCTAGTGTGGCCAAAAGCTTGGCAGCGATAGCATTGCACCACATCATCAAACTTTTTCGGCTCTTCTACTGTGACCACAGCATGGCAAAGCCTTTTAATTTCAAATGCCTTTTTGTTGTTGGTTGCGGTTTTCAGGTTGACGAAAAACATCGACATCGGGCTCTTGGTGGATTTTGATACTATGTTCTTGGTATCTAGCACCCTATGTCCTAACTTTTCAAGGGCTTCACAATCTGCGAATTAGGAATTGAGTGATGAAGGCCTTTAATTACAATTCGAAATGCTCGATCCTCCTTCAACTGGTAGGTCCTAAAAGCCATCTGGGAGCTATCCATGTGGGCGACTAATTTCCTATTTGCGTTGCTATCTTTGGATATCACTCTGACGTTTCCTTAGCCAGTGGCCTTATAAGAGAAGCTGCCAATTTCAACGACCTCACTAAGGTCGTTCAACATTTCACCAATGTGCGTTACTCCTGGGATGAAGATTGGGGGGGGCTTCGGTGAGCTTATCTCCTCTGCCTTCTTGTTCTTACCAGCTATAGAGTCGGCTGGTTGGTGGTCATCATGTTTGCTGTTATCATGAAAGAATGCAGCAAAAGCTACACTGAGAAAGGAAATACTCACTCGTGCACACTGACCCGTTGGAGTGATGCGACAACCCTTGCGAATGAAGTAAACAGCTGAATGGCAAACTGCTGTTTGCCTGACAGCTAAACAAAATTTGGGCAGCGGAGTCCAAATTTTCTAAATTTTTTTTGTTGTTTAGCAGTCATTTTTTTGGGAATTTAAGAGTCCCGTTCTCTCCTTCCAGAGTAGAACTCAGACTATCAGTCGCAGCTACTTGAGGCACTGGAAGAGCTCCTTCGATTGCAGCATAAGCTTTTTTGTTAGTTCTTTTGGACTTCGGTGACTCCGGAGAGCCTTTCCTTTTGGTCGCGATAACCTTCGGGATGATATTTTCGTTAGCTTTTGGTATGGTCTTTGTAGCTGCAGAAAATACCACTGTGGAATTTTTAACGTTCACGGTAGAGCCAATGTTTCTGCGATTACAGTGTTATCCGGGGACTTGTATTTCCCATTGATAGCAAGTCTAAGAGCATCACCAATATTACCTTTCCTTGGGACCTGCGCAGCCTCCGCTGTTTAGCCCCTTTGCCTTTTTGTAAAAAAAGAGCAAAGCGGAGCTATTGGAAATGTGCAAAATCCAAAAGTATGTAACACATAGAAATAATCATCGGAGACCCCATAAAGTATATATATTCTGAATCAGGACGACAAGACGAGTTCATCTAGCCCTGTCCGTCTGTCTGTCTGTCCGTCTGTCCGTCTGTATGAACGCCTGTTTCTCAGAGACTATAAGAGCTAGAGCAACCAAACTTGAAATCTAGATTCGTTATGTTCGTAGGTTATACGAGTTTGTTTTTGATTTTTCAATTTCCTCCCCTGACCCCCGCAAATCGAAAAAAACGATTATTAAGCACAATTTTCAACCGATCAAATTTATTTTTGGCACACATCATAATTAGACCATTCTTGATCGATGTTGTGAATCTGGGTAAGATTGATCAAAAATCTCGGAAGTTATAGATCATCAAAAGTGGCGTTATGGGCCCCGGGGGGGTATAGTAGTGCGCGCAAAATAAGAGCTACAGCAACGAAATTTGGCATCGTAGATTTGTTATGTTCGTACGCTATACGAGTTTGTTTTTGATTTTTCAATTTCCTCCCCTGACCCCCGCAAATCGAAAAAAACGATTATTAAGCACAATTTTCAACCGATCAAATTTATTTTTGGCACACATCACAATTATACCATTCTTGATCGATGTTGTGAATCTGGGTAAGATTGATCAAAAATCTCGGAAGTTATACATCATCAAAAGTGGCGTTATTGGCCCCGGGTGGGTGGGTGGGGGGGGGTATAATAGCGGGCGCAAAATAAGAGCTACAGCAACGAAATTTGGCATCTAGATTCGTTATGTTCGTACGCTATATGAGTTTGTTTTTGATTTTTAAATTTCCTCCCCTGACCACCGCAAATCGAAAAAAACGATTATTAAGCACAATTTTTAACCGATCAAATTTATTTTTGGCACACATCATAATTAGACCATTCTTGATCGATGTTGTAAATCTGGGTAAGATTGATCAAAAATCTCGGAAGTTATACATCAACAAAAGTGGTGTTATGGGCCCCGGGGGGGTATAGTAGCGCGCGCAAAATAAGAGCTACAGCAACAAAATTTGGAACGTAGATTTGTTATGTTCGTACGCTATACAAGTTTGTTTTTGATTTTTAAATTTCCTCCCCTGACCCCCGCAAATCGAAAAAAACGATTATAAGGTACAATTTTTAGCCGATAAGATTTCTTTTTCGCACACATATTAAGTAGATCATTCTTCATCTACGTTGTGAGTTTCGTTAAAATTGAACGAAAAACACGGAAGTTATACAACAATAAGTACCGCGCTATAGAGCGTGGGTGGCTAAAAGGCGCGCGCAATGGCCAAGTACGTGCAGAACTGTGTGTATGTATGAGTATGTGTGTATGGCTGTATATGTAGGCAAAGGGGCTCTCGTAGTCGGGTACACTCGACTACAGACTTCTTACTTGTTTTATTTTGCATATTTAATGTAAAAGCTGTGAATTTAATAATAGGTATATTATACATACTGGTATTCTCAGCAAACATCAAACCATTTTTGGATATTTTTATTCCATTTTGGTTAAACTCTATCGTCATACCAGCCTCATTCAGGCTCTTCATTAGATTGTCGGGAACTTCTTGACAATAGAGAACATCGTCCATTGTTATTTGATTCCCATTATGCAGACGCACAATTTCTCGCTTCGTTGCATATATAAATTCTACTTGCTTTGCCACAGCAATGTTAATAGGAGGCGCCAATTGGACTGAATCCATAAACAGATTTTTGTCATTTATAATATAATCACTAGCACCAGAGTCCGATATGAAGTTGACATTCTTATTTGAATGTTTCAGATTCTTATTGTTGGGTGTAACCATAAATGCAAATCCGGGCTGGGTTGTGGTGACTTGTGCTTGTTTTTAATTTCTTTTATTTTTATTAGAATTTAAACGTTTATAACTGTAACAGTCCTTCTGTATGTGTCCCCCTTTTCCACAATGGTGACATTTAATATTTATTTAATATTTTTTTTCTTTAAACTGCTTACGTCCTATTTTGTAATTATTTTTATACTGTCCATTTCTAACATTCTTTCCATTGTTGTAACTAACTGCTTTCATAACTTTCTTGCTAGTGTCACTTGAATCATTCCTAATTTTAATTTCGTGATCTAATAGTCTGTTTTTCACAAATGCTAAAAATTAATCGCTTAAGAATTGAATCAACGTGCTATTTGCACGTCTCTCTGCCTTTTTTCAGTCATCGTCAATTATTTCCGGCAAATCTTTGTCAATTACATTTAATACGTCAAGTTCTTCCAGGAGTGCTCTAACCCTAAATTTCCAAACACCATACTTCTGTCCATCAAACGCTTTTATATTATGTTCTACTTTTTCCATATTATTTTATTGTGTGTATACTGTTGCTTGATCTATGTATCTATGTGCGAATTTCACACGAACTATTTTTTCTTTTTTTTCTTCAGTTTTTTATTCAATTAAAAATGAGTTTTATGTTTTGTTATAATTTACTTTGATATAATTCTTTTATATTTACGCACTCACATCCAGCCACTTTAAGAATGACAAACAGAATAAGAATTAAAGTTACCGATAAGGAAGAGCTGGATAGTGTGACCAAGTTAATTTTGGTAACATATTCCAACAG
>JBAMBS010000700.1:0-33939 GCA_037044455.1 Zygothrica quintamaculata | reverse complement strand
GATTTTTTACTTGTTTTATGTACAAATACTTGCATATATTTTAAATATTTTTAAACCTCTATCAGAATGTAATTTTACTGATTGCATTTCCTGTAAAACTTTCTCACTATCAGAATAGTAAGAAAAACCACCAGTAATTAAAATTATGTATGTGCCTTATCAATTTGTATATTCTACTGATGGTTGTTTGGTTTCTTGTGTATATATATATATATATATACATATATGGCGTGAAGTTGAACTGTTATTAAAAAAAATTATAACAGCTGTATTTGCTGCAGTAAATACACTGATATGAAAGGCGCAATATTTGGGAAAGAAAGCTGCGGTTTATGCTGATTTTAAAAAATATATGCAGTCGAGTGGCGATAATATGAAATGGCAAGAGGGACACAAGAATTCAGTTTAACGAAGCTCAATAAGTAAAATTCGAATAGACAAGGATTCTATATTTTTCATCATTAGCCCCTTTGCCTTTTGAAAAAAGAGCAAAGCGGAACTAAAGAATTTGTGTAAAATCGAAAAGTGTAGCATGTAGAAATAATCATCGGAGATCCCATAAAGTATATATATTCTGAATCAGGGCGCCACGACGAGTCGATCTAGCCCTGTCCGTCTTTATGAACGCCTGTTTCTCAAAGACTATAAGAGCTAGAGCAACCAAACTTGGAATCTAGATTCGTTATTTTCGTAAGCTATACGAGTTTGTTATAGATCCTTAGAATTCCTCCCCTGACCTCCGCAATACGAAAAAAAAACAATTATTAACACAATTTTTAACCGATTAAATTTACCTTTGGCAAACATAATAAGTAGACCATTCTTGATGAGGTGCAACCAAATTTGGAATCCAGGTTCTTCCTTATTTGCGTAGGCTATACGAGTCTATTTTAGATGTTTGAATATCGTGCCCTGACGATTACTGGACATAATATTATAATTAATAAAATAAACAAGTAAGAAACCTGTATTGCGAGTGTCAGGGGAGAAAATTTAAAAATCTAAAATAAACATGTCTAGCGTACGAAAACAACGAGCTTACATTCCAAGTTTGGTTGCTCTAGCTCTTATAGTCTCTTAGAATCAGGCATTCATACAGACAGACGGACGGACAGGGGTAGATCGACTCGGTTAGTCATCCTATCTGTTACATACTTTTCGATTTTGCACATTTCCATTAGTTTCCTTTTACCTTTTTTTTAAAGGTAAATGGGCTGAAAAGGAACGATGCAGTAAACCTTTTATGGTTGGCGATTCTAAGGCGTATTTGTGTTAGGCAATGCCCAGGGGCCCCGAGGATAAAAATTTTCCTTTGGTTGGCCATTAGGATTTTAGTTATTTCTTATATTGCAGGATCCCTGTTGGACCAGTTTTGCAGAGCTGATAAAACCCAGATAAATTCACGGTTGATGTGAATGAGGGTGTTAAAGTGGACTAAGAAATTTGATAATATTTAAACGGAAATCTAGCTGTTTTCTAAGATAATTACAATGGTGGTTAAAGAGAATTTTAGATTCAAACGTTAGATTCTAGCTTTTATAGTCTCTGAGAAAGAGCCCTTCATACAGACGGACAGACAGACCTCTAGACGGACAGACAAACCTCTAGACGGACGGACAGAACTCTAGACGGACAGACAGCAGACGGACAGACAGCAGACGGACAGGGCTAGATCGACTAAGCTAGTCGTTGCAACAGGTTATTGGTGTGTAGTACTGTGTGTATCTATGTAAATGATATCTGCGTACACCCGACTACAGCTTTCTTTTCTGTTTATTTTGGTAAAAATTATAGAGTCGTCAGCGTAGGTTGATATGTTGACATACTTGTACCTTGATACTATGTCGTTAATTTGTTCGCTATCATGAAAAGAACCACAGCTTTAACTCATAAAATATACAATACTAATAATGATGATAATTACAGTTTAAGAAACTTGAATTTTTCTTATTCTCGGTATACGGCTTATGAGGCTATGTGGTCCACGTCTGTTGAGGCGTCGTCGTGGGCGATTTGTTGTCAGCCTCTTGACCAATCTATTGCTATTGTGTTTAAAAACTTCGGCTATTGTAACGGCTTGAGTGAAAATTTTTTTTTTTGTCAACTAATTTATATTATTATATTTTCTTTAGTTTCAAATATTTAATTAATTGAAATGCTAATTATATACATTTTTGTTATTGCTTATTTTTTTTTTTAAATATTTAATTTGCAAAGACCGACAAAGGTGTTAATAAGTTTGATGTTCTTTAAGGAGGGGTCGCTAAGTAGGGTGGACGGTTGTAAGGCACCAAAGACAGACCGCCTGACTCTGTCTAAACGTCTACAGGTGTCGAGTAGGTGATCGGCGTCTAAATTGTCCCTACAGAAAGGACAGGTAGGTTTTGGATCACCACAGAGTAAATGTTCGTGGGTTTGCTGGGTGTGTCCAATGCGCAGGCGGATGAAAGAGGCGCAAGCACGTTTATCCACCGATGAAGGGAGTAACAGTTTTGAGCAGTTGGCGTTTATTCTGCTGTAGCGGTTTGGATTGGCTATCCAAAGAGCCATTTTCTCCTCCCGAATGTGGTGCCCGACAAGCCTGTGCAAGTCTTTGTTGTTGAGGACGGTAAAAAGTAGTGTTGGCGATATTCTAACGTCGCTTGCAGCTTTGTCAGCGGATTCGTTTCCTGGGATGCCTTGGTGACTTGGCACCCAGAAAACAGTTATTTTTTTTGATGGTGAGTTGTCAGTCTTCGGATATCTGCGATTGTAGGGTCCAAATGGTCTGGGTTTTGGATAGCCGAGATAACCGATAAGCTGTCGGTGCAGATGACATGAGATCCAGGTTTTTTGGCCGCAATCTGGCAGGCTTTTAAGATTGCGAAAGCTTCTGCCGTAAATGTGGAGCAGTAATTAGGTAGGAATCCCCTGATGACTATTTTGTAACTGTCGTCGACAACCGCAAAGGTGGTAGAGGTAGTAGTTTTCGAGCCATCTGAATACATCCAGTGGCTTGTTCCTAGGCTAGCCTTTTCACTTAGGTATCGGGCGAGGAATTCAGTGCTGGAGGTTGAATTTTTTGTGGAACTGCTTAGTGCGATGTTAATCCTTGGTTTATTCTTTGACCAAGGTGGCTCCAGGGATATATAAGGCTTTTTGTGGGGTTTTGGGAGTCCCAGTTTTGTGCTAAAAGCAGCACAACGCCGAAGAGTTGACAAGCATCTATAAACTCTGCGATGGTTAAAAGTGTTGGAAAAATCTTTGGATAGGAGGTCATTTGGAGTAGAGTAGAGTTTTGGGATTAGGTGCATTGTGGTTTCGGTGATTCTGTCGGCAATTTTAGGAAGTCCTGCTTCGGTTAGAATGGATGTGATAGGTGAAGTGGGAAAGGCATTTATGGATCGACGGACTGCAGCGTGATAGGGTGCTTGTATTATCTTTATGTGGGACGAAGCACACCAACCAAAAATATGCAAGCCGTAGTCGATCTTAGATAGCATTATGGCGCGGGTGATGTTTATGAGGCTATTGTGGTGAGCACTTGAATATTTTGAGCTTAGAAATTTTATAATGTTAGAACGGTTTTCTAGCTGTTTTCTTAAATATACGCAGTGCTCTTTGAAAATAAACCTGGAATCAAAAATTATTCCCAGGATTTTATGAGATGTTACTGTTGGTATATCACAGTCATTGATGGAGATGAGGGGAAAAATGCATCCGTGTTTGCGGCATATATGCATAGTTTTGCATTTGTCAAGAGCTAGTGAGGCACCTGAGAAAGCACCCCAGGAGTCTAGGTGTTGCAAGATAGCTTGAAAGATTTGTTTGACATAGTTGAGGTTTTTTGATTTTGTGTAAAAAATAGCATCGTCCTTTTCGAGGAGGATAGAGGAGAAATTCTAGATATGAAATTCTTGATTGATTCTCTTTTAGCCAATAACACTTCTTTTTTAAAGATTGCATTTGCTTTTTTGTATCTTAACAAACTGGAGGTGCACATGCGCTGCTTAAATTCATGAAACAGTTTTTGTTTTTCGTTTCTTAAGTTTTGAAGAGTTCAGTTCCACCATGGAACTTTTGCCTTGAGAACTATGCTTTTGGTTTGGGGGATGCTGCAGTTTGCGGCAACACGGATGCATTTGGTTAATTGGGCGACTTGGTGGTTAAGGCAGCCAGCGGCCCAGCTTGAGGATTTTTGCAGGCAAACTTCCTCAAAAAGTTTCCAATTTGCAGAATCGGTTTTATATTTTGGGAGGGGGGGTAAAGATTTATTAGGACATACTCCGAAAGACATATTAAGGTGGATTGGGAAATGATCACTGCCGTGTAATTGATTTGTGGGGATGCGATGGTTATATCTATGTGGCTGAAGGTATTATGGGTGGATAAGTGGGTGGGTTCACCATTGTTAAGCACAACTAAATTGCGCAATTATTCTTTCCAATTTCTGGCCGCGGGAGTTTGCCTTAGGGGAGCCCCATAAGGGACTCCAAGAGTTGCGATCACCTAATAAAATTTGTGGGCCATTAACTTCTCTTAAAACATCGGATATGTCATTGCTTTGGAAACCTTGAGACGGAGGGATATACATATTAATGATGTTGACTGGTGGTTCAGAAGAGATCTGTATTGAGGAGCAGAGTATGTTGGAGTTAAAGATTTTGTGGGAATGAGGAATACGGCGTTTTATGAGTATGCCGACACCCTGTTTTGCCGTAGTATTTTCGGATTTGTTGTGGAAATATCCAGTGTATGCCTTGGGGCAGATAAAGTTTTTGGAATTATGGGGCAAGTGAGTTTCTTGCAAACATAAAATATCTGGAGCGTATTCTTTAATTATTAATGAGAGTTCGTTAAAGTTATTTAATATTCCATTGATATTCCATTGAAAGATTTTTAAAAAAATTTTGGAAAAATTATATATATTTTATGTTTGTTATTAGCGGTAATCGCTGCAAAAGTAGATGAAGAGTTTACCGTATTGAGTGAGTTTTGTTGTTTTAGTATTGTTTTTGCTTCACGCATACTGCACTTTTGAGTGGTTTTTATTTTTAGTAATTCCCGTTGTTGTTGGTATTTTGGACACGAAGATGAGGAGGCGGGATGATCGCCGTTACAGCTTGCACAATTTGTGCGAGTGCAGGGTTCCGGAGTGTGGGGGGGAAGATTACAGTTGTTACACATGGCTGGGTTTTTGCAGTGTTTAACTGTGTGACCAAGTTGTTGGAAATTTTTGCATCTCATTGGGATGTATTCCCTCACCTTTACGGAGTGCCATGCGATATCCAGTTTTCTGGGTAAGTTATATAGGTCGAAAGTGACCAGTACAACGTCGGTTGGCTTGGAGTTACCGTCGATTATCTTTATAAACTTGTACACCGAGTGTACGTTTTGGGATTTGAGTTCGTTAACTATCTCCGAGTTTTCGATGTTGGCGAGGTAGGGAGCGTAGATTGTGCCTTTCACAAAATTTAGTGATTCATGTAGCTTACATACTATATCGCATAATCCGGGTAAGCACGTCGTATTAACAAATAATTCAGCCGCATCTGCATTTTTCACTAGCATTAATAGATTAATGGAGAAATGCTGATGATTTCTTTTGATACAATGTAGAGGGCTCGGTTTACTGCGAAACACGATAGTTGAGTAATTTTTTTTGTACCGTTTTTCGCGGATATTCTTAGGAATCTTGGGTTTTTGTTGTGATGATACTGGGAGATCTGGGTACTCGTCATGGAACTTTGTGTGGTGTCTTTTTTTTTTTGTTTGCTTTGGGGCTGCCGCTAATTTATTCATTTATTTATAAGTTTTCTTTTTTCTTTTAATATATTAAGATTACAATTTACAATATAAGCGATTAACGCGGAGAGTAAGCATTAGTTTGCGGTACGGCCGCAAAGCATTGCTTCGCAAACCCGTACTTACTCTCCGTGGTTTCATGCCGCTCTCCTTTGGTTATCAGCCAGCCTTAACTGCGACATTACTGTGGCGGAAAATAAGCACGCTGCCTCCCATTTCTCGGGCGACTCGAGCATTGCGGGTTCGAGGTTATCGGGTGTGATGGGGTTACCCATAACCCTCTCCAGTTGCCTTCTTGGTGCTAAGAAACGGTTGCATGCGAAGATGATATGGAACGCATCCTCTACCACCTCCGGGCTACAGTTAGGGCATTCATCAGTACTGTCGTGACCAAAGCGCTTCAGGTAGCTCCTAAAGCAGCCGTGGCCAGACAGGAGCTGGGTCAAGTGGAAATGGACCTCGCCGTGTCTTCTTCCGAGCCAAGCCCCAAGGTGTGGGATCAGTTGATGTGTCCACCTGCCCTTTTGCGAGTTGTTCCATCGTAGCTGCCACCGCTCGATACTTTGTTGCCTTGCTTCGGCGCGTGAGATTGCTGTGGCCGTCTCCTGGGTGGCCGTTAGGGTCACCTTGGCTTCGATAGTTAGGTCCTCCAATGGTACCATGCTGGCGATAACGAGAACTGCGTCGTCGGAGATAGGTTTAAAGGCGCAGCTGACCCTTATGGCACTTAGGCGGTAGGTAGCGCGCACACGTCTACTATATGACGGCACGTCCATTGCACTGTGCCATACCGGTGCTGCATAGAGTATGATAGCTTTAGTGACACTCATTAGTAAGCGTCGACGCTGTTGTTTAGGGCCTCGAGTATTCATCATTATTCGTGAGAGCGCGCGTGTCGAGTCAGCTGCCTTCCTGTGAGTGTATTGGAGATGCTCCCGGAAGGACATTCTTGTGTCCAGCATAACACCAAGGTATCTAATGGCCCGTTTTGAGGAGACCATGGTATCGCCTACCTTTATATGTGCGGTTTCAACCCTTTTACGGCTGCTAACGAGAACAGCTTCGGTTTTTTGAAGCGCCAATTCCAGGCCTGCTGCGTGCAGCCAACGACGCACTCGTTCAATGGCTTCGTTGCAAGCCTCCTGCACCTCCTTTAGTTGCTTCGCGACTGCTACTATGGCAACATCATCTGCGAAGCCTACAATGTGTGTACCTTCCGGCAGACTAAGACGCAGTACACCATCGTACATTATGTTCCATAGTAGCGGGCCCAGAACTGATCCTTGCGGGACTCCAGCAGAAGCTTTGTGTGTGGCCACCCCATCGCTTGTGTTGAAAATGACTTCTCGCTCAGAGAAATATCTATTGATTATCTTTCTGAGGTATTCTGAGGCCCCAAAACTGGCCAGAGCATCCAAAATGACGTCCCATCTGGCCGTGTTGAAGGCATTCCTCACGTCCAGCGTTACGATGAGGCAGTACTTTTTTGCACCTCCAGCCCACCTAGTGCCTTCAATCGCCTTTACTGCCATGTTGACGACGGTGCTGATGGCGTCGATAGTGGACCTCGCCTTTCGGAAGCCAAATTGGTTAGGTGCTAAGCCGCGCGACTCATTTATTGCCTGCTCCAACCTGTAGTACACGATTTTTTCAAAGACCTTGCCAGCCGTGTTAAGGAGGCAGATTGGTCTGTAAGAAGAAGGCTCATCTAGCGGCTTCCCTGGTTTTGGTAGTAGCAATAAATTTTGTTTTTTCCATATAGATGGGAAGACTCCTTCCAGCAGGCAGGTTGAAAATAATTTAGCGAACTCTGAGGGGTGCTGGAACAAGGCGATCTTCAAGGCCCTGTTTGAGATACCATCGGGGTCCTGGGGCCTTGCCGGGCTTAAGGCTGCCAGCTACAGTCAGCACCTCGTCGATAGACACATCGTAGAAAAGGGCGTCCCGCGCTTGATCCGACCTTGGTGGGGTGTACTCCGTTGCTGGTCTGCAGGGGAAAGGGGCCTACACGATGGGCACTAATTCGCTGTGCGCAGTTGACACTGCGCACCTGCCAGCATTAAGCCGCTTCACGATCAGTTTGTATGCCTTTCCCCATGGGTCATACTCTGCGGAGTCGCATAGATCCAGAAAGTGATCACGCTTGCTCTCCCGTATGGCAACTTTGAGCTCGCGCCTTGCTACGCGGTACTCCTCCTGTCTGGCAGTAAATGTTGCACGGCCATGTGCCCTTTGATAGCGCCTTCTGCTGCGGAGACACTTATCCCTGGCATTAGCGATTTGCTCGTTCCACCAATACGTTGGTACGTGATTACGATTGTACACTTTCCTTATAGCACAGCTTACATTGCAGGCTTCCGTTAGCTGGGCGGCAAGATGGATAGCTCCGGCCTCAGAGTTACCCAGTATCTTCAAACCTCGTATTGCGTTCACAAATGTCTGCGGGTTGAATGTGTCCATCCGGTACGGTGTGAATGGCATTCTGGGGGCAGTTCGCGTTTGGGAACGGTCGCCAATGGTGAAGGTAATAGCAACTTGGTCGCTTGCCGTATACTTATCGCTAATTAGCCAATTTGTGTTGTCCGCAAGTGACGCGCTTGTGAAGGTGAGGTCGACGATCGAGCCAATGCCTGCCCGACTAAAAGTATGTCGGTTTCCAGTATTGAGTAGCGCCACGTCGAGAGGTGCTAGTAGCTCCAGAAGCGCTTGGCCTTTGGCATTAGTCGACGGGCAGCCCCAATCTTCAGCCCAAGCATTGAAGTCGCCAGCTATGACGAGCCTTGTACGGCCCCTTGCATCGTCCACCAGGTCTTCGACTCTGGATATGAATTCGCTCAGCTGGAGGCTGGGCGCTAAGTAGCAACTGTATACCCAGATGTTATCCACTCTTGCTCGCGTGAAACCTTTGAAACATCTGGGTTCCATAAGTGGAGAAGTGTTACCACTGCGTATCCAGATGGCGGCCATCTCATTCTCGTCAGAGCTCCAAGTCGCTGCTGAGTCCATCTGCCGGTGGTGCGGTTCACTTAGAATGGCTACATCCGTAGTCAGCTCCAGTGTTGTTTGCTCCAGTAGTGCCTGAGCGGCTACACAGTGGTTGAGGTTAAGCTGTATGAACTTTAACATTTTTGTTTAAGCTTGGCGACAGCTTCACGGTACACTGGGCACTTGAAGCTATCCGTAGCGTGCTCTGTTGATTTCTCGCCTCTTCTGGCGCACAGGCTACATTTCGGTGCATTACTGCACGATTTGGCTAAATGGCCCTTCTCTCCACACTTAAAGCATGTGCCCGACAGATCAGCCGAGTTGGTACATGATGCAGCCACATGGCCAAACTCCTGGCAAGTCGGAGACTGTGAAAATTTATTTGCAAAGTTTTGTTTTTCACATACCACTCGCAACCAGTAATAAACCTGAGCACTTTGTTTTCCGCTACTAGGATTTGCTTAATTTGGCTATCGCTTGTTTTAAGTGTGAAGCATATGTTCGCTATTTTCTTTGTTAATGGCAACATTCCAGCTTCTGGCCCATTCTTCAAATGATGCTGCATAGTCTTGTATACCATCTGAAAGTTCATATTCGCACTTCGCCCTGTACGTGACGCATACGTCATTAGCAAACGTAGCTAGCATATTATTTCTTGGCTGGATACCTAGATCAATATTGATTTTATTTGGGGGTTCCTTAAGTTTTAATATGGGCGTGATGATGGAAGATCTTAGAACCAGAGTCGAGCATCTAATTGTGTATCTTTAGTAGATTAAGTTTGACGCACATTAGAATATGTTTCAGCATGGGTTAGGAAATTCTATTCGCACTGGCGCTTCTCCCTTTTGCAGTCGTTACAGCAACTTCGATTTCAAATAACGTTAAAATATCATCAAGGCATTTTCTGGGAGAGACAGCGCGGAGGGATGATAAAAAATTTGTTAGAAACTAATTTTGTTTCTGTACGTTTTCGCCAGCAAACTTGCAGTCACCAGGTTTGCCCAAATTATTTTGCAATAAGATATGGGCAGGTAAAAACAACTAAATGGAACCCGATAACTTTTGTTGGCCAGCAAGGAACGCCCGGTAGTCTCCGTAGCTCAGTCCAGATTTTTAGCCCCTTTGCTTTTTAAAAAGGCTCAATGTGAACTAATAGAAATGTACAAAATGGAAAAGTATGTAACAGGTAGAAATGATCATCTAAGACCCCATAAAATATATATATTATTGATCAGGGCGACTAGGTGAGTCGATCCAGTCCGTCCGGTTGTATGAACGCCTGTTACTCAGAGACTAAGAGCTAGAGAAACCATACTTGGAATGTACATTCGCTATTTTCGTACGCTATACAAGTTTGTTTGAAGTTTTTGAATTTCTTCCCCGACCCCCGAATTACAAAAAAGCGATTATTAAGCACAATTTTCAAACGATCAAATTTATTTTTGGCACTCAAAATAAATAGACCATTCTTGATCTACTTTGTGAAGATTGAAAGAAAAACACGAAAGTTAAACAACATTAAGTACTATAAAGTGGTGGCTAAAATGCGCGCCCAACAGTTCGAACTGAGTATAGAACTGTGTGTATTTGTGTGTATGGGACTGTATGTAGGCAAGGGGTATAGAACTTTGTATATGTATATCTATGTGTGTGTATGTAGGCAAAAGGGGGTTTACGTGGTCGATTACACGCGAGTTAGGGTTTCTCACTTGTTTTATATCTATAAAATCTTAGTTAATCAGTCTATTTCTTATTGTCCGACTTATAACCTTTGAATTCAACTTTTGAACTGATTTGAAGTTAAAATCGGTTTTTTTTTAATATATGTACCGAAAGACTGACAAAATTACTGGATATAGCGCACTCTCTGTCCCCTTTTCGGTGTTTTGAATTGCAGAATACACTTTTATTATTAAAAGAATTATTCAATTTGCGAATTTAAGATAAAAATTATTCATTCGTTCTCAATCTCTCATCTCTCAATTTTGAATATTAATCAAATACATTTTATGATTTTTACAAAAAAAGTTTTTTTTATCCATTGGTATTTCTTATTATTATTATTATTATTTGGCCTTAATACCCCCAAGGGGTTACAGCCTCATGCAATATCTCCTTCCATGAATTCCTGCTCTGTCCGCGTCAATTGGTAATACCAAGTGTCGCCCGGACTTCCGTCACTTGGTCTTGCACTGTAGCCGGGGTCTTCTCCTTCTACGTTGTCCACCACCTACCGCATCAAATACTTTATGAGCTGGATCTTGTTCTTCCATACGAGCGACTTGACCCAGCTAGCGAGGTCTCATAATGTGCATTTAATTAACCACATCAATTTCCCCGTAGAGCTCATACAGCTCGACGTTTTATCTAATACGATGTGTGTCGTTAACCAAAGATCTTTAGGAGAATTTTTCTCTCAAATTCTCCAAGAGCAGCTGCATCAGTTTGTGTAACTGTTCAGACTTTTGCTCCATACAGAAGCACTGGAAGGATGAGCTTCTTGTTAAGTGTTGTTTATGTTCAGAGAAAGAGGACTCTGCTGCTGAACTGCGTACTGAGTCCAAAGTAGCACGTGTTGTCAGTTGTGTTCCTCCTTTGATCTCCAGCCTAACATTATTGTCACCAGTCATGGTGGAAATGAGGTATATAAATTCGTACACTGCCTCAAAACTATGGCGAGAGGGCCAGAACGTAGGCGATTCTCTGCTGGAGCACACCATAAACTTTGTCTTCACCATAGCAACATGAAACACTACTTTAGCCGATTTCTTTTCAATAGCGCCAAAAGCTCCCGTTACATCTGGCTTGGTACGCCCAATAATATTAATAGCATTAGCATATCCAAGCAGCTGAACTCATCTGTTTGTCATAATCGTGTTAGTTCGATGTACGCCAGCTTTTCTTATAATAATTTCCATCAAAAGATAAAAAAAAAGCGGATTATTTCTCGACAAAAAGGTGGTAGGTGTCGGTCTGGCTCTTATGAGACTTCTCCAGGTTCTAGCACAGTGTGAATAGCTGGTCAACAGTGCACGTACCAGGTCTGAAACCGCACAGATAAGGTCCAATCAGTGCCTCAGCAAATGGTTTCAGCTTTTACCACTGGCAGTAGACTGATGCCATGGTAATTTGACCGTAGCGCGTCATCACCCTTCTTCAGGACAGCACAGATCAAGCTAAGGCTCCAATCATCGAGTATGCTCTCCACAAGCCATACATTGCGTAGGAGTTAGTGCACAATACCTTACGAAATCTTCGCCTCCTGCCTTGAACAATTCAGCTGACAAACCATCAGCACCTGCTGCTTTATTGTTCTTGAGCAGCTGTATTGCTGCCTCGACTTAATTATGGCTAGGGATTGGTATATCGACATTATCGTTGATTCGGGCTTATAGATTACTATCTCCTGAATTAACATTCAAGTCATCGCCGTCCAAAAGACTTGAGAATTGATTCCTCCATAACATAACCTTGCATCTGTGACCAGACTACCCTCTGGGTAACCTCGGGTATCATTCCTAATTCTGCTACACTCAATTCTCTCACACTTCAGCATTTCGTATTCTCTTTTCGTGCGATTAAAATGGCGCTTCTCGTCCCTTCTCTTTCCGGGTAGCTACAGATTGAAGTGTTCGCCTATAGGACGCGTCCTTCGCTCTAGATGCTTCTCGGCTCTCTTGGTCGTACCATGGATTCCTTGTAGGGCGTGATTGAATTCAAGTAGTTCCTCAACCAAATTCAAGCTCCGCATAGACGACGTCCTTTGTACCATTGTGGTTGTCCTTATTTGGACCATATTCGAAAATAATGCTGATGAAGAATTTAGTAATATGGATCGTTGCAATTCTCTCATTTATTGGCGCAAAGTGAGATACGCGATGTCGGAGTCTAGGTCCCACAACCAAATTCATGTCTATCAGAATAGCAGCTGTAGTATATGTTACAGTTGCTCCTCTTTAAGGGTATTTGCTGTCAAATCATTATCCTTATTCCGTTCGTGATGGTCGTTATTTGGAGTCCGTTTCGAGGCATTTTTTTCAATGGATGGATCTCTTCTACGCCAAAACCTAATTTAGAAGCTCAAAGAAACCGCCGTGCCACCCAATGGGTATTGAGTGGCAATCGAGGAGGAAGTGTACGATTTAAAGAAAGAAAGCACAAAGATCATGCTGACAATCATCAAGTTGAAAGCAGTCAGACACTACCTTGGCTTCTCTGTCTTCCAATCCTGATATTTCTTAAGAGCCATTCAATTTAGCATAAAAACAAGTAAGAAATCTGTAGTGGAGTGTACCCGACTACAAGAGTCCCTTTGCCTTTAAACACATACACAAAGTTTTACACGCACGTAAGCGATTTCACGCGCTTTTTAGCCTCCCGCGCTCTATAACGCGACACTTAATGTTGTTTACCTTCCGTCATTTTTATCATTATTGATCTACGTTGTGAATCTCGTTAAGATTGAACAAAAACACGGAAGCTATACAATATTAAGTATCGCATTATGGAGCGATATAAAAACAATATATATATATATATATATATATATACAGTAAGCACAACATTTATTCGTACACACCCATTCTTCAAGTTTAAGTGAATATATATTGGAAACTACCAAAGATAAACAAGAAATTTTTTTTAAATCAATAAAAACAAAGTATATATTAACGGTTAGGCAAACAATAATAATAGTATTTTATTTTCTTAATGTAATAAACTTAAAGTTTTTGAAATAAGGCACATTTCTAGGCACATAAATTATTCGTACACTATGAGATTATTATATTTAAAACTAATAAACAAGGAAACTATGAAAAACTAATACTTTGTAGGCCCTCCCTTAGCCTTAATGACTGCTTCTAAACGCCGACGCATACTATTTATTAGGTTACTTGTGTCTGCAGCACTAATTTTAGACCACTCAGTCTCCAAAGCCGTTTTTAGCGATTCCTTCGAAGTAATTTTGTGTTTTCGGATCCTTTTCTCCAATAAACCAAATGTGCTCTATGGGATTAAGGTCCGGTGATTGTGGTGGCGTTTTGAGCTGCTTACAACGATAAATGAGCTATTCTTGCACTAAATATGAGGAATGTTTGGGGACGTTGTCTTGCTGGAAGTAGAATGACTTCGCGTCAAGGCCAAGTTTGGTGGCGCTGGCACACAAATTTTGTTTCAAAATGTTCAAGTATATATGCTTGACCATTTTATCGGTAATAAATACCATATTTCCAGCACCAGCTTATACATCCATTACAAACCATTATGTTGCCACCGCCGTGCTTCACAGTTGGAATGCAATTAATTAGATTCATGGCTTCATTGACCTTTCGCCACACTTTTGGCGGGCCATCGTATCCAAAAATATTAAATTTGGATTTGTCGCTGTATATTACATTATTCCAAAACATTTCCGACTCATTTATGTGTAATTTGGCTAACTCCAATCTCTTTTTCCTATTAACGTCACTAATAAACGTCTTCCGGCGAGCAACTCTACCATGATACCGAGCACTATGCAGGCAGATGCGGACAGTTTCAGGGCAAATTTTTTTATCAAATGATTGTGCCACGTTTTCGCAAATCACTGAGGTGGACATATGTGGATTTTGGGCCACAGTTGCTACAACATTACGCTCTTCCCTCTGAGTTAATATTTTAGGTCTGCCAGCTTGGTTGTGATTTGCATCTAAACTGCCACTGTCCACATATTTAGCCCCTTTGCCTTTTTGTAAAAAAGAAGCAAAGCGGAGCTATTGGAAATGTGCAAAATCGAAAAGTATGTAACACATAGAAATAATCATCGGAGACCCCATAAAGTATATATATTCTGAATCAGGACGACAAGACGAGTTCATCTAGCCCTGTCCGTCTGTCTGTCTGTCCGTCTGTATGAACGCCTGTTTCTCAGAGACTATAAGAGCTAGAGCAACCAAATTTTTAACCTAGATTCGTTATGTTCGTACGCTGTACAAGTTTGTTTTTGATTTTTGAATTTCCTCCTCTGACCCCCGCAAATCGAAAAAAACGATTATTAAGCACAATTTTCAACCGATCAAATTTATTTTTGGTACACATAATTATTAGACCATTCTTGATCGATGTTGTGAATCTGGGTAATATCGATCTAAAATCTCGGAAGTTATTTATTTATTTATTTATTTAATGTCAACTATGAGCAGTCGACCAAAAATTTTGGTACAAAATTGAAATATAATTAAAGTTAAAGATTAAATATATATAATTATATTTAAATTTAAATTTTAAATTTTAATTTAAGTTTTAAGTTTTAAGTCTTAAGCTGGGAGTATTAAAATTGAATTAAAAATGATCCAACATTTGTTGCACAGAATTGGGAAAACCCAGAAAAACCCAATTAGATCATCAGTATTAGTAACGATGTTAATTATTATTAGTTAAAAAGTTAAGAACTAAATTTTTGTTAGTTTCTAAGGGTAATTCCGTACTGATAACTCTGTAGAGCTTGTTATAGTCAGAACAGAGTACCCTAAAAGGTTCATGCAATAAGTAATTAGTTGTACATGTGTTAAGAAAGATTGGGTTAAAGTTTCGCGAAAATCTAGAAGGAACACGAATATTAATATTACTTAATAAAACACTAGAATCTACTAATCCTAAAAGCAATTTGTGTAGGAACATAACTCCAAGCATAATACGGCGATTAGTAAGGGATGGAAGATTAATTAGTAATAGTCTACTTGCGTACGAAGGAAGATCCGTACCAGGAGCCCAGTTAAAAGCCCGAAGAGCAAAAAGAAGAAACTTTTTCTGTACAGACTCAATTTTATCTTGATGTACTGAATATTGTGGTGACCAAACACAAGAACCATATTCTAAGATAGGTCGGACAATGGCAGTATAAAGAATTTTAGTTATATAGGGGTCATCAAATTTTTTGGACCATCTTTTCACGAATCCAAGAGTTTGAGTAGCCTTATTTACAGATAGAGCAACATGGGCATTAATATTTAACTTATGGTCAAGTAAAATTCCTAAGTCCATGACATCCTCTAATCTGTCAAGTGTATACTGACCGAGAGAGTAATTAGATATAAGAGGTGATCCTCTATAAAATGACATAGATTTACATTTAGAGCAATTAAGATGTAATAAATTACATTTACCCCAGACATAAAATAGGTCTAGTTCCGACTGCAATAAATGAGAAACTATTATGTCATTATAAGTAACGTATAACTTAACATCATCGGCATACATTAGTATGTTACAATTGGAGAAAACTTGAGGAAGATCATTTATAAAAAGATTAAAAAGTAACGGACCTAGATGACTGCCCTGGGGGACACCAGATGAAACATATACGGACTTATAGTAGTGCGCGCAAAATAAGAGCTAGAGCTACGAAATTTGGAATGTAGATTTGTTATGTTTGTACACTATACGAGTTTGTTTGGGTATAGTAGTGCGCGGAAAATAAGAGCTAGAGCTACGAAATTTGGAATGTAGATTTGTTATGTTTGTACACTATACGAGTTTGTTTTAGATTTTCGAATTTCCTCCCCTGACCCCCGCAAATCGAAAAAATCGTTTATAAGACACAATTTTCAACCGATCAAATTTCTTTTACGCACATATATTAAGTAGACCATTCTTCATCGTTGTGAATTTCGTTGTGAATTTCGTTAGAATTGAACAATAAACACGAAAGTTATACAACATTAAGTACCGCGATATAGAGTGTGGGGGGCTAAAAGTTGCGCGCAATGGCTAAGTACGTGCACAACTCTGTGTGTGTGTAGAGTATGTGTGTGTATGGCTGTATATGTAGGCATAGGGGCTCTCGTAGTCGGGTACACTCGACTACAGACTTCTTACTTGTTTTTTATTACGCTTTGCACAGTAGAGTGAGATCTATCAATTATTCTTCCGATTTCGCGAAAGTATCGGTTCACTAAATATAATTTTAATATTAATTTTCGCAAATCTAGCGATAAATCTTGACTTCGTCCCATTTGAACTACCTGCAGCAAGACTCAATGCGCAAATGTCAAAAAATTACACAAAAATTTATAAAAAAAGCTCATTATCCTTCACATTTAACCAAATTTTTGTAAAAAGAAATACCAACTACCGTTAATTCATTGGTAGAAGGCAATAGGAACAAAGTGTACGAATAATTTGTGTGCGTATTTTCGGCGCCTCTTTTGGGTTTTTCCTATAGGACAACTGCAACCATAAAAAAAGAGTTTTTTTTTCTGCATGTTGTCAACAAATAACTGTTAAAATAATCTGTTTTAAAAGTTTTCGGCCACAGAATTCGTAACAGAGTGAAAATTTATGATTTTTCCAAGAGAAGCGTGTGTACGAATAAATGTTGTGCTTACTGTATATATACTTTATGGAGAAGAGAGAGTTATGTTGACAAATCTATTTCATTGCAATGTGGTTGGGTTGGGTGCGTGAGGGGGGGGTACAGAGAGGTGGAGTTTGTAGCTTACTCAACCTGAACTCCATTAAGTGAAAGGTGATTCAAATTAATTGTTGCAAATGAATAATTTACTTTCCTTTACCATTTACCATGTTATTGATTGATGTTACGCGAAACAAATCTATTTCTCGCTGTCCGAACCCATTAATGTGAAACTTTTTATCTTTACGAAACATAAAGTTTTTTAAAAAAAAAAAAATAATTTCATCTTATTCCAAATTATATACATTATAAACGTATTTAGATTGAAGCGATAAACAAAACAAAATGGATTCACCTAATATTGGTGAGAGTTTTGAGAAATCAGTTGTGATTGCAATGCATTATTTTAATTGGATATTGTCTTTTTGCAGAACTTATGGACCATTCCATGCACGGTGGGCACGGCGGACACGGTATGAATCATGATCATGATCACATTGCCATGAGCACTAATATTGATGTTACGACGTTCAATCCGCCTCTGTCCTCCACCCACGGTGATTTAAATATGCATGCAGGGCATTATCATGGCGGTGGCACTGGAACTGGCATGGAACATATGATGTCCATGGCGGTAAGCGACATTAAACAAATTCATCAATTATATTGTATTCATGACATCAATTATTTGTGCAATTCAACAGTTTCACTTTGGATATAATGAAACAATTCTCTTTTCCTGGTGGCATATTGAGACTGTAGCTGGCCTTGTTGGCTCTATGATAGCAATCTTTTTATTAGCACTGCTCTATGAGGGCCTTAAATATTATCGCGAATATCTTTTTTGGAAGACTTACAATCTGCTTGAGTATCGACCAGTGACGGGTCCGCAACGTAACCCAGAAGCACCCCGATTGCCGTCGCCAGCGGCGACATCTCCGTCGCCTGTGCAGTAAGTACATATCTATAACATCATTTAGCTGATTATATTTAGTTTCAGTATCATGTGTGCTTGCTTGCACTCGCCTTCGTTTTCTGGGTTTAAGTCTCGTCCTATGCCTGTGTCTGTACCTGTGCGTGTAATTGAATGTGTATATATACCGACTTTTGTAAATATTAATTTTAATGCTTTATTTCCTCAATATTTTTATCGTGTTTATTGCCGTTCACCGTTATGTATCGCTCGTTTTGTGTACTATTTCGCCAAAAAAAAAGTTGTTTACCAATCTATGAATCATTATCTGTAAAATGCAATCACCTTCATGTAAATTAAACACATAAAAAATGTACAAACAAAAAAAACAAAAAACATCGAACTAATCTTATGATCTTATAATATATATATATAATAATAATAATATATATTCATAATAATATAAGATATAATATAAATATATTATATATATATATATATATATATATATATATACATAAATACAATTACTGAAAAATAATTGCTATATTTCGTTACGGTGACATTTTGATAATAACAATTTTTTAATTGGTTCTCAATCTACACAAACACGCAAACAAAAATGTTTCTCGGTTGCCAACAAACATTAAACGTACAACGGTAAACCTACATGTATAACGAAACGCAAAACGTTAATTATGCCTCATACAAACAAATAATCTTTCCCTTAGATATGTTGGGGAAGTTGTGCACAAGCAACCGTAAGTACCCGTGACTGCTGTTTCTCTATACCATATCCAAATAACACCACACATATAAAAATATGCACTTAAAAAATAAAATATATTAATTTATAATTAGCTAATGGAAATGTGAAAAAAATATGTAACAGGTAGAAATAATCATCTGAGTCCCTACAAATTATATATTCTTGATCAGGACGACAAGCTGAGTCGATAGCCATGTACGTCTGTTGTTCCGTTCGTATAAACGTTTGTATGAACGCAACCAAATCTTGATTTGTTATTTTTGTACGCTATACGAGTTGATTTTAAATTTCATCCCCTCAACCCTGCAGTACGAAAAACAAGATTATTAATCACAATTTTAAACCGATCGAATTTCTTTTTGGCACACATACTAATACACCAATCTTAACCTACGTCGTGAATTTTAGTAAGATTGAATAAAAGCACGGAAGTTATACAACATTAAGTATCGCCATATTGAGCGAGGGAGGCTAAAAGGCGCTCGCAATGGCTTAAAGAACGTGTAGAACTGTGTGTATATGTGAGTATTTTTGTGTATGTTTGTGTATGTCTGTGTATTTATCAAACGGGCTCTCGTAGACAGGCTCACTCGACTACAAATTTCTTATTTGATTTTTTTTTTTTTTGTTCAATTGCACGGTACATTTAAACGTTTCCTTCTGATTAGCTATGACGAATCGTCTACACTTTAGGCGCCATTTCATCTAATTTTGAATTCTAATATAAAACAATTATTCAGTCCAGTTGTATATTTACACACATAGTAATTTAACTACATTTCTGCAATATACTGAGAAAATCAAATACATGTATCAGAGAAAACAAGTAAGAAATCTGTAGTCGAGTGTACCCGACTACAAGAGTAACTTTGCCTACATACACAGTCATACACACACATTAGCATACATACACACAGTTCTACGCGATACTTAATGTTGTATAACTTCTGTGTTTCTTATTTAAATTTAACAAACTTCACAACGTAGATCAAGGATGGTCTATTTATGATGTGTGTTAAAAAGAATATTGTAGGGGTTAGGAGAGGAAATTCCAAAAGCTAAATCAAATCTAGATTTCAAATTTGGTTGCTCTTGCTCTTATAGTCTCTGAGAAACAGATGTTTAAACAGACGGACAGGGCTAGAACGACTCAGCTTGCCGTCCTGATCAAGAATATATATACTTTGTGGGGTCTCCGATATTTATTTCTACCTGTTACATACTTTTTGATTTTGCACAAATCCATTAGTTCCCTTTTGCTCTTTTTTAAGGCAAAGGGACTAATAAAAACAAGTAAGAAATCTGTAGTCGAGTGTACCCAAACTACGAGAGTCCCTTTGCCTAAAGAAACTGCCAAACCTACACATACACACATATACACCAGTTTTACATGTACTTTAGGCCATTTATCGCTCTTTTTTCCGCATCGCTCTCTATAACGCGATACTTAGTGTTGAAAAAATGCGTATTTTTTGTTCAATCTTTATGAGATTCACAATGTAGATTAAGAAAAGTCTATTTATGATGTGTGTCAAAATGAAATTTGATGGTTGAAAATTGTGCTAAATAATTGTTTTTTTTTTGTATTGCTGTGGTCCGGGGAGAAAATTTAAATATCTAAAATAAACTTGCATAGCTTATGGAAATAACGATTTTATATTTCAAGCTTGGCTACTTTAGCTCTTATAGTGTCTGAGAAACAGGCGTTCATACAGATGGTCGGTCTGGCGGACGGACAGACAGACGGACAGGGCTAGATCGATTCAACTTGTTGTCCTGGTTAATAATATATATATTTTATGGGGTCTCCGATTATTATTTCTACCTGTTACATACTTTTCGATTTTGCAAAAATTCATTAGTTTCCTTTTGCTCTTTTTTTAAGGTAAAGGGACTAAAAAGAGACAGGACTCTCAACGAGCTGCCAAAAAAGTTTGTTGATATCGTTCTTATGCATATGTAGATCCCGTTACATTTTAGAGTTTTACTCGATTATTAAAAAAAATTTTAAATCGATTTATTTTTTTTTTTGCACACAGAATAAGTGGATTATTCTTGATATTGTAAATTTCGTTAAAATTGGATAAAAACCACGGAAATTATTCAACATAAGGTATCGCGTAATGGAGCACTGGGTGGGCTAAAAGTCGCGTGCAACAGCTTATAGAATTTAATATATGTATATATGTATGTATGTATATACATATATATATATATATGTATATATATATTGTATTATTTGTGGGTGTATGTCTGTATATGTTGGCTTTCGTGACCGGGTACACCCGCCTTCAGTTTTCTTATTTGTTTTGCAAGAAAATACACCTATTTTGAGTTGCAAACATGAAAATCAATTTTTTTCTTTGTAGAAATGTATATTTTACATATATATACAGTATTTAACAACAGTTATGTATCATAATAATAAATCAAAAGCATTTATAGTTGATTTAACAATTACTAAAGTACACCCTCATTATCAAAATGTTATACAAATGTAAATTTAAATTATTAATTTGTTGACCTTTTTTGTTTTTTGTGTTTTTATGTTAATTGTTTAAATGAAATTTATTTTATATTTTTTTTTTAATCGAAATAAAAGTTTGTATATTTTCATAGAGTGTACTAATGATTTGCAAAACTTATGTCTGCCACAGACCTACGATGCTCTCTTTCAATCATCTCTACCAGACACTGCTGCACGTGCTCCAAGTGACATTGTCGTTCCTACTTATGCTTATTTTTATGACTTACAATGCATGGCTCTGTATGATGGTTGTATTAGGCGCTGGAATTGGTTATTTTCTATTTTGCTGGAAGAAGTCGGTAATTGTAGATGTAACTGAACACTGTCACTAGCAGCGGACTATAGAGGCGATCCACTCCAGTCAGCGAGGTCTTACTCATAATAGACAATGACAGGAGCTCGATCCGGACCATGAGCCGATATTATCAGTAGTAAGGTGAATGCCCAATTTCTCGAAATGTCAACAAATCAAATAAAAAAAAAACATACAATAGAAACCCTTACACAAAATATAAATATTACAATGCATATTTAATACTATATTCATTCATATTTAAGATACTTACGTATTTTTTACCAGTGATGATTGATTGATCAGCACCTTATATATTTTTAACCTCGCGGGTAAACGTGAATATTAGAGTTCGAAGAAAAAAAATAAAGAATTCAAGACAAAAACAAAGATAAACAAATCCAATAGCTGCCTCTTACCTCTTTTAAAGGCATACGGACTAAAAATGTATCTTGAAAAATTTTTTTTTAAAAATAACCAACGTGGAGATAAATTTGAAACAATAAGAATTTTTATAGTTAATTTCAAAAAATTGTTAATAGATTATGAAAGATAGTTAAGTTTTCACTATTGCTCAACATTTTAAATCTTAATTAAATTTTTTTTTAATTGGTATTTTGTTTTTATTTAAGTATCAAGTATCAGCACTTATTTTATATATATAAAATAAGTACAATAAATAATGTGCTCTTTTAAACCCAACATTGTGTGTAATTGCTACACTTTTATACTGTGAGTTTGCCATCCCTTTTGAATTTGTATTCTTTGCTTATGATCATGAGAGGAAATTGTTTTATCGCCAAAATGAATATATATGTATACACTTAAGCTTATAAATATATTATAATATTGTTATATTAATAAAAGAAATCCAAATCAAGGTAATAAATAATAATAACAATCAATGGTAGTAAACAAAAATTTATATATACTATATAATGTATACAATATCAATATAAAAACAAGTAAGAAGTCTGTAGTCGAGTGTACCCGACTACGAGAGCCCCTTTGCCTACATATGCAGCCATAAACACACATACTCATACATACACACAGTTCTGCACGTACTTAGCCACCTTTTAGCCCCCCACGCTCTATATCGCGGTACTTAATGTTGTATAATTTCCGTGTTTATTGTTCAATTTTAACGAAATTCACAGCATAGATGAAAAATGGTCTACTTAATATGTGTGCGTAAAAGAAATTCGATCGGTTAAAAATTGTATCTGAAATTTTTTCAAATTGCGAGGGTCAGGGAAGGAAATTGAAAAATCTAAAACAAACTCGTATAGCGTACGAACATACCAAATCTACGTTCCAAATTTCGTTGCTCTAGCTCTTATTTTGCGCACACAAGTATTGCTAATCTATAACTTCCGAGATTTTTGATCAATCTTACCCAGATTCACAACATCGATCAAGAATGGTCTAATTATGATGTGTGCCAAAAATAAATTTGATCGCTTGAAAATTGTGCTAAATAATCGATTTTTTCGAATTGCGGGGGTCAGGGGAGGAAATTGAAAAATTAAAAACAAACTTGTACAGCGTACGAACATACCGAATCTAGATTTCAAGTTTGGTTGCTCTAGCTCTTATAGTCTCTAAGAAAAAGGCGTTCATACGGACGGACGGACGGACGGGCAGACAGACGGACAGGGCTAGATCAACTCGTCTTGTGGTCCTGATTCAGAATATATATACTTTATGGGGTCTCCGGTGATTATTTCTATGTGTTACATACTTTTGGATTTTGCATATTTCCAATAGCTCCGCTTTGCTCTTCTTTTACAAAAAGGCAAAGGGGCTAACAAGTCGAGTACACTCGACTACGAGAGCCCCTTTGCCTACATATACAGCCATAAACACACATACTCATACATACACACAGTGCTGCACGTACTTAGCCATTGCGCACATCTTTTAGCACCCCACGCTCTAAACTATAACTTCCGTCTTTATTTTTCAATTTTAACGAAATTCACAACGTAGATGAAAAATGGTCTACTTAATATGTGTGCGAAAAGAAATTTGATCGGTTAAAAATTGTATCTGAAAATCGATTTTTTCAAATTGCGGGAGTCAGGGGAGTAAATTGAAAAATCTAAAACAAACTCGTATAGCGTACGAACATAACAAATCTACGTTCCAAATTTCGTAGCTCTAGCTTTTATTCTGCGCGCACTAGTATACCCCCCGGGGCAAATAACCCCACTTTCGATGATCTATAACTTCCGAGATTTTTGATCAATCTTACCCAGATTCATAACATGGATCAAGAATGGTCTAATTATGATGTGTACCAAGAATAAATTTGATCGGTTGAAAATTGTGCTTAATAATCGTTTTTTTCGAACTGCGGGGGTCAAGGGAGGAAATTTAAAAGTCTAAAACAAACTTGTATAGCGAACGAAAATAAGAAATCTAGGTTTAAAATTTGGATGCTCTAGCTCTTATATTTTTTGAGAAACAGACGTTCATACAGACGGACGGACAGACGGACATGGCTAGATCGACTCGTCTTGTCGTCCTGATCAAGAACATATATACTTTATGGGGTCTCCGATGAATATTTCTATGTGTTACATACTTTTGGATTTTGCATATTTCCAATAGCTCCGCTTTGCTCTTTTTTTACAAAAAGGCAAAGGGGTTAACAATTAAGAAGTATGTAGTCTAATGTATCCGGCTACGAGAGCCCCTTTGCCTACATATACAGCCATAAACACACATACTCATACATACACACAGTTCTGCAAGTACTTAGCCATTGCGCGCACCTTTTGGCACCCCACGCTCTAAACTATAACTTCCGTCTTTATTTTTCAATTTTAACGAAATTCACAACGTAGATGAAAAATGGTCTATTTAATATGTGTGCGAAAAGAAATTTGATCGGTTAAAAATTCTATCTGAAAATCGATTTTTTCAAATTGCGGTGGTCAGGGGAGGAAATTGAAAAATCTAAAACAAACGGACGGACAGACGGACATGGCTAGATCGACTCGTCTTGTCGTCCTGATCAAGAATATATATACTTTATAGGGTCTCCGATGATTATTTCTATGTGTTACATACTTTTGGATTTTGCATATTTCCAATAGCTCCGCTTTGCTCTTCTTTTACAAAAAGGCAAAGGGGTTCACAAATAAGAAGTATGTAGTCTAATGTATCCGGCTACGAGAGCCCCTTTGCCTACATATACAGCCATAAACACACATACTCATACATACACACAGTTCTGCAAGTACTTAGCCATTGCGCGCACCTTTTAGTACCCCACGCTCTATAGCGCGGTACTTAATGTTGTATAACTTCCGTGTTTATTGTTCAATTTTAACGAAATTCACAACGTAGATGAAATATGGTCTATTTAATATGTGTGCGAAAATAAATTTGATCAGTTAAAAATTGTATCTGAAAATCGATTTTTCGAATTGCGGTGGTCAGGGGAGTAAATTGAAAAATCTAAAACAAACTCGTATAGCGTACGAAGATAACAAATCTATGTTCCAAATTTCGTTGCTCTAGCTCTTATTTTGCGCAAAAACAAACGTGTACAGCGTACGAAAATGATAAATCTAGGTTTAAAATTTGGATGCTCTAGCTCTTATATTTTTTGAGAAACAGACGTTCATACAGACGGACGGAGAGACGGACATGGCTAGATCGACTCGTCTTGTCGTCCTGATCAAGAACATATATACTTTATGGGGTCTCCGATGAATATTTCTATGTGTTACATACTTTTGGATTTTGCATATTTCCAATAGCTCCGCTTTGCTCTTTTTTTACAAAAAGGCAAAGGGGTTAACAATTAAGAAGTATGTAGTCTAATGTATCCGGCTACGAGAGCCCCTTTGCCTACATATACAGCCATAAACACACATACTCATACATACACACAGTTCTGCAAGTACTTAGCCATTGCGCGCACCTTTTGGCACCCCACGCTCTAAACTATAACTTCCGTCTTTATTTTTCAATTTTAACGAAATTCACAAAGTAGATGAAAAATGGTGTATTTAATATGTGTGCGAAAAGAAATTTGATCGGTTAAAAATTGTATCTGAAAATCGATTTTTTCAAATTGCAGTGGTCAGGCGAGGAAATTGAAAAATCTAAAACAAACTCGTATAGCGTACGAAGATAACAAATCTATGTTCCAAATTTCGTTGCTCTAGCTCTTATTTTGCGCAAAAACAAACGTGTACAGCGTACGAAAATGATAAATCTAGGTTTAAAATTTGGTTGCTCTAGCTCTTATAGTCTCTGAGAAACAGGCGTTCATACGGACGGATGGACGGACGGACGGACAGACGGACGGACGGACATGGCTAGATCGACTCGTCTTGTCGTCCTGATCAAGAATATATATACTTTATGGGGTCTCCGATGAATATTTCTATGTGTTACATACTTTTGGATTTTGCATATTTCCAATAGCTCCGCTTTGCTCTTCTTTTACAAAAAGGCAAAGGGGTTAACAAATAAAAAGTATGTAGTCTAATGTATCCGGCTACGAGAGCCCCTTTGCCTACATATACAGCCATAAACACACATACTCATACATACACACAGTTCTGCAAGTACTTAGCCATTGCGCGCACCTTTTGGCACCCCACGCTCTAAACTATAACTTCCGTCTTTATTTTTCAATTTTAACGAAATTCACAACGTAGATGAAAAATGGTCTATTTAATATGTGTGCGAAAAGAAATTTGATCGGTTAAAAATTGTATCTGAAAATCGATTTTTTCAAATTGCGGTGGTCAGGGGAGGCAATTGAAAAATCTAAAACAAACTCGTATAGCGTACGAAGATAACAAATCTATGTTCCAAATTTCGTTGCTCTAGCTCTTATTTTGCGCAAAAACAAACGTGTACAGCGTACGAAAATGATAAATCTAGGTTTAAAATTTGGTTGCTCTAGCTCTTATAGTCTCTGAGAAACAGGCGTTCATACGGACGGATGGACGGACGGACGGACAGACGGACGGACGGACATGGCTAGATCGACTCGTCTTGTCGTCCTGATCAAGAATATATATACTTTATGGGGTCTCCGATGAATTTTTCTATGTGTTACATACTTTTGGATTTTGCATATTTCCAATAGCTCCGCTTTGCTCTTCTTTTACAAAAAGGCAAAGGGGTTAACAAATAAAAAGTATGTAGTCTAATGTATCCGGCTACGAGAGCCCCTCTGCCTACATATACAGCCATAAACACACATACTCATACATACACACAGTTCTGCAAGTACTTAGCCATTGCGCGCACCTTTTGGCACCCCACGCTCTAAACTATAACTTCCGTCTTTATTTTTCAATTTTAACGAAATTCACAACGTAGATGAAAAATGGTCTACTTAATATGTGTGCGAAATGAAATTTGATCGGTTAAAAATTGTATCTGAAAATCGATTTTTTCAAATTGCGGTGGTCAGGGGAGTAAATTGAAAAATCTAAAACAAACTCGTATAGCGTACGAACATAACAAATCTACGTTCCAAATTTCGTAGCTTTAGCTTTTATTTTGCGCAAAACCAAACGTGTACAGCGTACGAAAATGATAAATCTAGGTTTAAAATTTGGTTGCTCTAGCTCTTATAGTCTCTGAGAAACAGGCGTTCATACGGACGGATGGACGGACGGACGGACAGACGGACATGGCTAGATCGACTCGTCTTGTCGTCCTGATCAAGAATATATATACTTTATAGGGTCTCCGATGAATATTTCTATGTGTTACATACTTTTGGATTTTGCATATTTCCAATAGCTCCACTTTGCATCTTTTTTTTCAAATTGCGGTGGTCAGGGGAGGAAATTGAAAAATCCAAAACAAACTCGTATAGCGTACGTAGATAACAAATCTACGTTCCAAATTTCGTAGCTCTAGCTCTTATTTTGCGCGCACTACTATACCCCCCTGGGGCCAATAACGTCACTTTTGATGATGTATAACTTCCGAGATTTTTGATCAATCTTACCCAGATTCACAACATGGATCAATAATGGTCTAATTATGATGTGTACCAAAAATAAATTTGATCGGTTGAAAACTGTGCTTAATAATCGTTTTTTTCGAATTGTGGGGGTCAAGGGAGGAAATTTAAAAATCAAAAACAAACTTGTATAGCGAACGAAAATAGGAAATCTAGGTTAAAAATTTGTTTGCTCTAGCTCTTATAGTTTCTGAGAAACAGACGTTCATACAGACGGACGGACGGTCAGACGGACGGACGGAAAGACGGACGGATGGACAGACGGACGGACGGACAGACGGACATGGCTAGATCGACACGTCTTGTCGTCCTGATTGAGAATATGTATATTTTATGGGGTCTCCGAAGATTATTTCTATGTGTTACATACTTTTGGATTTTGCATATTTCCAATAGCTCCGCTTTGCATCTTTTTTAGAAAAAGGCAAAGGGGCTAACAAGTAAGAAGTCTGTAGTCGAGTGTACCCGACTACGAGAGCCCCTTTGCCTACATATACAGCCATAAACACACATACTCATACATACACACAGCTCTGCACGTACTTAGCCATTGCGCGCACCTTTCAGCACCCCACGCTCTAAACTATAACTTCCGTCTTTATTTTTCAATTTTAACAAAATTCACAACGTTTTTCAAATTGCGGTGGTCAGGGGACGAAATTGAAAAATCTAAAACAAACTCGTATAGCGTACGAAGATAACAAATCTATGTTCCAAATTTCGTTGCTCTAGCTCTTATTTTGCGCAAAAACAAACGTGTAAAGCGTACGAAAATGATAAATCTAGGTTTAAAATTTGGTTGCTCTAGCTCTTATAGTCTCTGAGAAACAGGCGTTCATACGGACGGATGGACCGATGGACGGACGGACGGACAGACGGACGGACGGACGGACGGACAGACGGACATGGCTAGATCGACTCGTCTTGTCGTCCTGATCAAGAATATATATACTTTATGGGGTCTCCGATGAATATTTCTATGTGTTACATACTTTTGGATTTTGTATATTTCCAATAGCTCCGCTTTGCTCTTTTTTTAACAAAAAGGCAAAGGGGTTAACAAGTAAGAAGTATGTAGTCTAATGTATCCGGCTACGAGAGCCCCTTTGCCTACATATACAGCCATAAACACACATACTCATACATACACACAGTTCTGCAAGTACTTAGCCATTGCGCGCACCTTTTGGCACACCACGCTCTATAGCGCGGTACTTAATGTTGTATAACTTCCGTGTTTATTGATCAATTTTAACGAAATTCACAACGTAGATGAAATATGGTCTATTTAATATGTGTGCGAAAATAAATTTGATCAGTTAAAAATTGTATCTGAAAATCGATTTTTTCAAATTGCGGTGGTCAGGGGAGGAAATTGAAAAATCCAAAACAAACTCGTATAGCGTACGAAGATAACAAATCTACGTTCCAAATTTCGTTGCTCTAGCTCTTATTTTGCGCAAAAACAAACGTGTAAAGCGTACGAAAATGATAAATCTAGGTTTAAAATTTGGTTGCTCTAGCTCTTATAGTCTCTGAGAAACAGGCGTTCATACGGACGGATGGACGGACGGACGGACAGACGGACATGGCTAGATCGACTCGTCTTGTCGTCCTGATCAAGAATATATATACTTTATAGGGTCTCCGATGAATATTTCTATGTGTTACATACTTTTGGATTTTGCATATTTCCAATAGCTCCGCATTGCTCTTCTTTTACAAAAAGGCAAAGGGGTTAACAATTAAGAAGTATGTAGTCTAATGTATCCGGCTTCGAGAGCCCCTTTGCCTACATATACAGCCATAAACACACATACTCATACATACACACAGTTCTGCAAGTACTTAGCCATTGCGCGCACCTTTTGGCACCCCACGCTCTAAACTATAACTTCCGTCTTTATTTTTCAATTTTAACGAAATTCACAACGTAGATGAAAAATGGTCTACTTAATATGTGTGCGAAAAGAAATTTGATCGGTTAAAAATTCTATCTGAAAATCGATTTTTTCAAATTGCGGGAGTCAGGGGAGTAAATTGAAAAATCTAAAACAAACTCGTATAGCGTACGAACATAACAAATCCACATTCCAAATTTCGTAGCTCTAGCTTTTATTCTGCGCGCACTACTATACCCCCCTGGGGCCAATAACGTCACTTTTGATGATCTATAACTTCCGAGATTTTTCAATCTTACCCAGATTCAAAACATGGATCAAGAATGGTCTAATTATGATGTGTACCAAGAATAAATTTGATCGGTTGAAAATTGTGCTTAATAATCGTTTTTTTCGAACTGCGGGGGTCAAGGGAGGAAATTTAAAAGTCTAAAACAAACTTGTATAGCGAACGAAAATAAGAAATCTAGGTTTAAAATTTGGATGCTCTAGCTCTTATATTTTTTGAGAAACAGACGTTCATACAGACGGACGGTCGGACGGAGGGACGGACGGACAGACAGACGGACAGGGCTATATCAACTCGTCTTGTCGTCCTGATTCAGAATATATATACTTTATGGGGTCTCCGATGATTATATCTATGTGTTACATACTTTTGGATTTTGCATATTTCCAATAGCTCCGCTTTGCATCTTTTTTACAAAAAGGCAAAGGGGCTAACAAGTAAGAAGTATGTAGTCGAGTGTATCCGAGTACGAGAGCCCCTTTGCCTACATATACAGCCGTAAACACACATACTCATACATACACACAGTTCTGCAAGTACTTAGCCATTGCGCGCACCTTTTGGCACCCCACGCTCTATAGCGCGGTACTTAATGTTGTATAACTTCCGTGTTTATTGATCAATTTTAACGAAATTCACAACGTAGATGAAATATGGTCTATTTAATATGTGTGCGAAAATAAATTTGATCAGTTAAAAATTGTATCTGAAAATCGATTTCTTCAAATTGCGGTGGTCAGGGGAGTAAATTGAAAAATCTAAAACAAACTCGTATAGCGTACGAACATAACAAATCTACGTTCCAAATTTCGTAGCTTTAGCTTTTATTTTGCGCAAAACCAAACGTGTACAGCGTACGAAAATGATAAATCTAGGTTTAAAATTTGGTTGCTCTAGCTCTTATAGTCTCTGAGAAACAGGCGTTCATACGGACGGATGGACGGACGGACGGACAGACGGACATGGCTAGATCGACTCGTCTTGTCGTCCTGATCAAGAATATATATACTTTATGGGGTCTCCGATGAATATTTCTATGTGTTACATACTTTTGGATTTTGTATATTTCCAATAGCTCCGTTTTGCTCTTTTTTTTACAAAAAGGCAAAGGGGTTAACAAATAAAAAGTATGTAGTCTAATGTATCCGGCTACGAGAGCCCCTTTGCCTACATATACAGCCATAAACACACATACTCATACATACACACAGTTCTGCAAGTACTTAGCCATTGCGCGCACCTTTTGGCACACCACGCTCTAAACTATAACTTCCGTCTTTATTTTTAAATTTTAACGAAATTCACAACGTAGATGAAAAATGGTCTATTTAATATGTGTGCGAAAAGAAATTTGATCGGTTAAAAATTGGATCTGAAAATCGATATTTTCAAATTGCGGGAGTCAGGGGAGGAAATTGAAAAATCTAAAACAAACTCGTATAGCGTACGAAGATAACAAATCTATGTTCCAAATTTCGTTGCTCTAGCTCTTAGTTTGCGCAAAACCAAACGTGTACAGCGTACGAAAATGATAAATCTAGGTTTAAAATTTGGTTGCTCTAGCTCTTATAGTCTCTGAGAAACAGGCGTTCATACGGACGGATGGACGGACGGACGGACAGACGGACATGGCTAGATCGACTCGTCTTGTCGTCCTGATCAAGAATATATATACTTTATAGGGTCTCCGATGAATATTTCTATGTGTTACATACTTTTGGATTTTGCATATTTCCAATAGCTCCGCTTTGCATCTTTTTTTTCAAATTGCGGTGGTCAGGGGAGGAAATTGAAAAATCCAAAACAAACTCGTATAGCGTACGTAGATAACAAATCTACGTTCCAAATTTCGTAGCTCTAGCTCTTATTTTGCGCGCACTACTATACCCCCCTGGGGCCAATAACGTCACTTTTGATGATGTATAACTTCCGAGATTTTTGATCAATCTTACCCAGATTCACAACATGGATCAATAATGGTCTAATTATGATGTGTACCAAAAATAAATTTGATCGGTTGAAAACTGTGCTTAATAATCGTTTTTTTCGAATTGTGGGGGTCAAGGGAGGAAATTTAAAAATCAAAAACAAACTTGTATAGCGAACGAAAATAGGAAATCTAGGTTAAAAATTTGTTTGCTCTAGCTCTTATAGTTTCTGAGAAACAGACGTTCATACAGACGGACGGACGGTCAGACGGACGGACGGAAAGACGGACGGATGGACAGACGGACGGACGGACAGACGGACATGGCTAGATCGACACGTCTTGTCGTCCTGATTGAGAATATGTATATTTTATGGGGTCTCCGAAGATTATTTCTATGTGTTACATACTTTTGGATTTTGCATATTTCCAATAGCTCCGCTTTGCATCTTTTTTAGAAAAAGGCAAAGGGGCTAACAAGTAAGAAGTCTGTAGTCGAGTGTACCCGACTACGAGAGCCCCTTTGCCTACATATACAGCCATAAACACACATACTCATACATACACACAGCTCTGCACGTACTTAGCCATTGCGCGCACCTTTCAGCACCCCACGCTCTAAACTATAACTTCCGTCTTTATTGTTCAATTTTAACGAAATTCACAACGTAGATGAAAAATGGTCTATTTAATATGTGTGCGAAAAGAAATTTGATCGGTTAAAAATTGTATCTGAAAATCGATTTCTTCAAATTGCGGTGGTCAGGGGAGGAAATTGAAAAATCTAAAACAAACTCGTATAGCGTACGAAGATAACAAATCTATGTTCCAAATTTCGTTGCTCTAGCTCTTATTTTGCGCAAAAACAAACGTGTAAAGCGTACGAAAATGATAAATCTAGGTTTAAAATTTGGTTGCTCTAGCTCTTATAGTCTCTGAGAAACAGGCGTTCATACGGACGGATGGACCGATGGACGGACGGACGGACAGACGGACGGACGGACGGACGGACAGACGGACATGGCTAGATCGACTCGTCTTGTCGTCCTGATCAAGAATATATATACTTTATGGGGTCTCCGATGAATATTTCTATGTGTTACATACTTTTGGATTTTGTATATTTCCAATAGCTCCGCTTTGCTCTTTTTTTAACAAAAAGGCAAAGGGGTTAACAAGTAAGAAGTATGTAGTCTAATGTATCCGGCTACGAGAGCCCCTTTGCCTACATATACAGCCATAAACACACATACTCATACATACACACAGTTCTGCAAGTACTTAGCCATTGCGCGCACCTTTTGGCACCCCACGCTCTATAGCGCGGTACTTAATGTTGTATAACTTCCGTGTTTATTGATCAATTTTAACGAAATTCACAACGTAGATGAAATATGGTCTATTTAATATGTGTGCGAAAATAAATTTGATCAGTTAAAAATTGTATCTGAAAATCGATTTTTTCAAATTGCGGTGGTCAGGGGAGGAAATTGAAAAATCCAAAACAAACTCGTATAGCGTACGAAGATAACAAATCTACGTTCCAAATTTCGTTGCTCTAGCTCTTATTTTGCGCAAAAACAAACGTGTACAGCGTACGAAAATGATAAATCTAGGTTTAAAATTTGGTTGCTCTAGCTCTTATAGTCTCTGAGAAACAGGCGTTCATACGGACGGATGGACGGACAGACGGACGGACGGACGGAGGACGGACGGACGGACGGACAGACAGACGGACATGGCTAGATCGACTCGTCTTGTCGTCCTGATCAAGAATATATATACTTTATGGGGTCTCCGATGAATATTTCTATGTGTTACATACTTTTGGATTTTGCATATTTCCAATAGCTCCGCTTTGCTCTTTTTTTTACAAAAAGGCAAAGGGGTTAACAAATAAGAAGTATGTAGTCTAATGTATCCGGCTACGAGAGCCCCTTTGCCTACATATACAGCCATAAACACACATACTCATACATACACACAGTTCTGCAAGTACTTAGCCATTGCGCGCACCTTTTGGCACCCCACGCTCTATAGCACGGTACTTAATATTGTATAACTTCCGTGTTTATTGTTCAATTTTAACGAAATTCACAACGTAGATGAAAAATGGTCTATTTAATATGTGTGCGAAAATAAATTTG
>JBAMBS010000699.1:17500-240715 GCA_037044455.1 Zygothrica quintamaculata | reverse complement strand
TCTATAATTTTTCTTATACTAGAAATGCTCCGAATCAATGGAGTTAGATGAATCAGTTAGAAGACTCTTTAACCCAAATACATTCTAGAGCTAAGCTCTTAAGCTGTAAACCATTAATTTATCTACCATATAGATATACATATATATCTATGCATATATATATATATATATATATATATATGTTTTTAGCATCAGCTTGTATGAATAGCTAAATCAATCTTGAAGCTTGTTTCTCGTTTCGATTGGGTCTAGTGAAGACATCACTCTACAACTGTCAATTGGGCGTGTCAGATGAATTAGTTTGGACTTGAAAAAGCGTTTTTAGTTATTTGATTATGTAGCTTTTTTTTGTTTTCTGTATTTTTTTTTTTTTTTGATTCTTTAGTTGTAGCATCTTTTAAACATTTGTTCGGTTATTATGCATAATCCAAGGCAAAAGTCATCATTATTATGATGAACAGTATTCGTTTAGACAAAACTTGGCCAGCTGACAATCTGCTGAAAGCGTTTAACATTTTCATTAATTCTGAAATTACCGCAGCAGAAATAATTTGTCAGTTTAAAACGCTAGTAGCCAATATAAATCTATATACATATATATTAAAAGTTTGTATCTAATTTTTGGCTAAGAAACCTGACCAAAACTTAAAAGATTAAAGAGTTCGGCGAGTTCTACTACTTCTTATTTTATTTTTGAGCCCATGAAATATGAATCTTAAACGGCATTCGTCTGGGTTATTAGGCATAAATGAAAATTAAAAGGCATCATTAGTGTTATCCATTGGTAACTATCGGTTCGGTTCGTTTGATTCCAGTTTTCAAAATTTTATCAGTTGCTATTTCTAGCTTAAACTCTATATGACCCTTGCGAAAACACGTGATCTTATATCAAATATTTTTTATTTTTATCTATTTCTAGTTCTAGTTAGGATTGAAAATTGACAACAATGCTTGAAAGCGACAGCTTCATATTAAAAATTTCCTTACTGAGAGGGTAGTCCATTTTCTTTACTATTAAATTTGTGTACAACTACATATTATGCTACATAATACTACCAGTGAAGTTTGGCAACAATGGCAATTTTAAGCTACGTAATGGTAATAAAACAGGCATATTTGATTGTAAAAAGATTCTGCATTTAAGCTTAAGAAAATTGGCAACAATGCATGAGCTTATGCTGGGAAACTTGTTATTATTGATAAAAAATAGTGAAAATTGGCAACAGCGCTTATTATACACTGTAGTTTAGCAATAATGCAAAATAAACTGAGGCTGAAAATGAAGTGAACTTTGGCTACAATTTCAATATAAAGCTGCAAATTGGCAACAATGCGAAATATTTATTTGTTTTATAAACTGGTGCAATTTATGCAATGACGAAATCTGGCAACAGCGCCTTATAATTTTTTTTATTAAAAATTAATATTTTAATAATCGAAAAAATTATAAGCGCGTGCCAGATCTGTCGTTGTCATATAATTGCACCATTTATAAAACAAATAAATATTTCGCATTGTTGCCAATTTGCAGCTTTATATTGAAATTGTAGCCAAAGTTCATTTCATTTTCAGCCTCAGTTTATTTTGCATTATTGCTAAACTACAGTGTATAATAAGCGCTGTTGCCAATTTTCACTATTTTTTATCAATAATAACAAGTTTCCCAGCATAAGCTCATGCATTGTTGCCAATTTTCTTAAGCTTAAATGCAGAATGTTTTTGCAATCAAATATGCCTGTTTTATTACCATTACGTAGCTTAAAATTGCCATTGTTGCCAAACTTCACTGGTAGTATTATGTAGCATATTATGTAGTTGTACACAAATTTAATAGTAAAGAAAATGGACTACCCTCTCAGTAAGGAAATTTTTAATATGAAGCTGTCGCTTTCAAGCATTGTTGTCAATTTTCAATCCTAACTAGAACTAGAAATAGATAAAAATAAAAAATATTTGATATAAGATCACGTGTTTTCGCAAGGGTCATATAGAGTTTAAGCTAGAAATAGCAACTGATAAAATTTTGAAAACTGGAATCAAACGAACCGAACCGATAGTTACCAATGGATAACACTAATGATGCCTTTTAATTTTCATTTATGCCTAATAACCCAGACGAATGCCGTTTAAGATTCATATTTCATGGGCTCAAAAATAAAATAAGAAGTAGTAGAACTCGCCGAACTCTTTAATCTTTTAAGTTTTGGTCAGGTTTCTTAGCCAAAAATTAGATACAAACTTTTAATATATATGTATATAGATTTATATTGGCTACTAGCGTTTTAAACTGACAAATTATTTCTGCTGCGGTAATTTCAGAATTAATGAAAATGTTAAACGCTTTCAGCAGATTGTCAGCTGGCCAAGTTTTGTCTAAACGAATACTGTTCATCATAATAATGATGACTTTTGCCTTGGATTATGCATAATAACCGAACAAATGTTTAAAAGATGCTACAACTAAAGAATCAAAAAAAAAAAAAAATACAGAAAACAAAAAAAAGCTACATAATCAAATAACTAAAAACGCTTTTTCAAGTCCAAACTAATTCATCTGACACGCCCAATTGACAGTTGTAGAGTGATGTCTTCACTAGACCCAATCGAAACGAGAAACAAGCTTCAAGATTGATTTAGCTATTCATACAAGCTGATGCTAAAAACATATATATATATATATATATATATATATGATACATATATGTATGTATATCTATATGGTAGATAAATTAATGGTTTACAGCTTAAGAGCTTAGCTCTAGAATGTATTTGGGTTAAAGAGTCTTCTAACTGATTCATCTAACTCCATTGATTCGGAGCATTTCTAGTATAAGAAAAATTATAGATGCTTTGTGTCAACTTGTCTTTAGAGTATAAAATTTGGTGATTCTGTTAAGAAAGTTTATTGGAAACAGTTCTGTAAGTTAAAAATGCCTTTCGCCTCTAATTACCTACACCACTTTTCCTCTTCATTTTACAATTTTGCTGTCATCTTTCAATCAATTTGATTTGGCATTAAAGCAACTTCTTGATTGAATTAAGCCATCATGTTTAAGCCACAATGCTTAGGTCATAATGTTTAAGCCATAATAAACCAGCTAATGCCAAAGAAAGAAAGTGTATTTATATCTTCTATATGCATAATTTCTTTTTATTTGAGGTTTACGAACTTTCATAGAACTGGCAAATGAATCATGCCAGATTCGTCGGAATTGATGGAAATTTCAAATTTGTTATTCTATTTGTCTAAAAGTCCCCCATGGTAATATACATATGTATATGCAAATATCTTTATCGATATACATTATCGATAATAAAAACAATTATTACTCTGTTTTTTTTAGCTAATTTGCAATTTTAATTAAAACAAATTCAACAACGAAAAGAAAGTGTTTCTTATTTCATATTAATTCCTTTTAGCAAATTAACAGCATATTCCAAAGCAAAATCCGACGACAACTTCAACGACTTGTTACGCATCTGAAAACGCTTTTGAAATGCGCCGAAAACAAAGTTTATTTATATATATTTTATAGTTGTTTTTGTTGTTGTTGTTACTGTTGTTTTTGCTTTTTTTTTTGTTTTTTTTCTGTTGTCTTTTGTTAGATAATAAAGAAGGCAATTAAATTCGCGGATCGATAAATTAGCAATTATGGAAAAGAGAAACAAAACAGAAAAAAAATAAAAAAACTAACGAAACAAGATTTCCAAGAAGCAAACATACAACATTATATACACATATATACAGACTATTTAAATAAATATGTTTATGTATATATATATGAATATATAGTAATATGATTATATGTAAAGTTATGTAAAGTCTTTAAACGCAAATTATTTGTAATCAGTTGGAATCATAAGCTATATTCGTGGGGCATGACTAATAGAAAGAAACTAACAAATCGTAAATTATACATGTAAGAGGGTGTATACGACTACCAGAAGCAATTTACACATGTTTACATGAATACACACACTCACACACTCATACACACACTGTTAGCTGCTACTAACCATCTGGTCTGTAAACGTATTTTTCATGCGTTGTTCTGTGTCTTATTGGTCGATCATTATGATATTCGCATTATAGATTAAGCATAGTCCAGTTATTACTATGTTTTATTTGCTTTTAGTTTTAGGAAGCAAATATATAAATAATTTGATATCTCAATCACTTTTAGTTGGTCACATAAACATATTTATCTGAACAAAGAAGTAGAGAGAATGAAATATAAATTTGCATGTTTGCAACACACATATTAATATATATATATATATAAACAAATATACAAATATTTATTTATGTATGTATTTATGCTTTTTCTGCCTACTACTTACATTTCAAATAACTTAACATACCCCACTTTTACCCATTTTATATGTAAGGGAATCAAGCCAAACTTCTACTGAGCGCTGTACACATACAAAAGCTGCTTGCTGTATACCACAGCAGGCTCCTCAGCAGTTGCAAGCAATAAAATAGAAAAATAAATCAATTAGAAATATAAAATATTTCCCAGAATCTGAAAAAAAATTTAAATAAAATATTTCATATATATATATATATATTCCTCTATTATATATATCTTTTAGTCCCCATTGATTGTATGCAAAAATAAAAAAAAATAATTCTAAGAGAACCAAAACCTGTATATTCCAGATTTGATTTCAGCTGTCAGATTTGGAGCATTTTGTGGCTTATTAATTTAAATTATAATAATTGATTTTTTATGAATGCATTTGAACGCCATGCGCCGACTCATTTATACACAATCTTTCCCCCTTCCCAGAAACCCACTTCCGCTACCCCTAATTCTAGTTGTAGGCTAAACAATAAGATCTAGATAGATGAGATATGATAATTACTCAATGGGGATTGTTCTGATTTTTAATATTATTCTTTTTATCGACATATTTATGGCATAAATAATATCTAACTGGTCATATAATTAAAACACCCAAACAAGTAGAACACCAGTTGGGTATATTATGGTAGAGAGAACTTATCAGGTCCTTGGGTACAAACCATAAGAAACTCGACTAAGTAAAATTTAATTTAAGAATCTATATATGTATATATATGTTCATAGATAAATATAATAATATTATAAAAATAAATATCTAATATATATCGTAAGTAGATTAAGAAAATTCTATTTATAATAATATATTTTATCCACAGGCTCCCCTAAGCGAAGGGCTTTTTATGCTAATGTTAAGCGTGGTTTAAGCTAAAGTTTGGAAAGAATAGTAACAGATTATCTTTACTTTAGACGTTAAAACTTTAAATAAATAAAGATATTGATTTAATTAATTAAAAGCACAATGTTAAACTTTCGGAAAACCAAAAAATGCTGCACTATTTTTCCTTACTTTCCTTACTCCCTTAAATATCCTGGGAGAATATGAATAAGTAGGCAAGTTTCCTCTATGTTTGCTAATGAAGAATCATTTTTGGAGAACTAAGTAGAACTATGAAGTATTTAAAGTAGTGTTAAGGATTGCCTTTAAGTAGTTAAGGAGTTCACTTGAATGCAACTAGGAATAATAGGGAAACTGCATAATAAAACTGAGTAGGAAGATCCTTTTCTCAATTTTATTTTTTTCCAATAAGGAAGAAATCTTAGCAACTTTATTGATTATGAAAAAAATTGCAGGTATATTTAAGTCTGGCATTTGAATATTTTGGTCAGGAACTATTCAAAATTCTTGCATATTTGCATAATCCTTAGCTACATTTGTAGCTTGATTCTTGCGCATGGTTCTATGCAAGATTTGACGCAACATATCCAACATATATAGATAAGAGTTACCATAAACTCATTCAATATTTCTCTCCGATCCTACTGCCAATGAAATACTATTTCCAAATTATATAAAATTATTTACCTTTTACTATATTTGGTTTATGCTTCTTTTGTGAAGCGTAAAGACAGTTGCATATTACCAGTATCTGTCAACACACCAAATTATATAAATATATATCTTTATAATATAATTTTTTATGGTATTCTACCAAGTTGATGAGCACTTCAACGCTTCGTAGATCGTCAATTCAAATTAACAGACAATAAAAAGTCCAAGACTATAAATTAATAATAGCAAAACTTTAATGATTAACTACTCAAATACTCTATATAAAAAACAGTTGTAAAACATACTTAAATTTCGTATAAAAGATAAGATATATCTATTCTAAATATTAGTATACCCTATGATAGTTTTTGATTTTATAGCTACGGGGTATTAATGGAAAAAAAAACAGCAGAAAAACGCCATAAAAACGATCGTAATGTGTGTGTGATTTTATGTATGTTTATGGCGGTTGTATTGGGTTTTAATTATTTCTATTTTGTTTCTTCAAAAAGAATAGAGTTTTATGCTACGTTTCCAGAATCATCTGCAGTTTTTTAGTTTTGCTGTTGATTTTAATATAATTAGTATTCAAAATATAATTAAAACCCAATACAACCGCCATAAACATACATAAAATCACACACACATTACGATCGTTTTTATGGCGTTTTTCTGCTGTTTTTTTTCTTCCATTAATACCCCGTAGCTATAAAATCAAAAACTATCATAGGGTATACTAATATTTAGAATAGATATATCTTATCTTTTATACGAAATTTAAGTATGTTATACAACTGTTTTTTATATAGAGTATTTGAGTAGTTATCCATTAAAGTTTTGCTATTATTAATTTATAGTCTTGGACTTTTTATTGTCTGTTAATTTGAATTGACGATCTACGAAGCGTTGAAGTGCTCATCAACTTGGTAGAATACCATAAAAAATTATATTATAAAGATATATATTTATATAATTTGGTGTGTTGACAGATACTGGTAATATGCAACTGTCTTTACGCTTCACAAAAGAAGCATAAACCAAATATAGTAAAAGGTAAATAATTTTATATAATTTGGAAATAGTATTTCATTGGCAGTAGGATCGGAGAGAAATATTGAATGAGTTTATGGTAACTCTTATCTATATATGTTGGATATGTTGCGTCAAATCTTGCATAGAACCATGCGCAAGAATCAAGCTACAAATGTAGCTAAGGATTATGCAAATATGCAAGAATTTTGAATAGTTCCTGACCAAAATAATCATAAAAAGTAGTTTATATATTCTATGTAGTAGATCGGTCCACCTACCCATCAATATACAAAAATGGATAATCTCAACTAGACAATAAATAAGTAAAATATATTTAAAAAAAAATAATAAATAAATACTATAAACAAACTAAGGAAAAAAACACACACACACACACAAAACAAAATTTTACGTTTCGGGTAAAAGCAAAACGTGTTTAGCTTTCTATTTAGCTTATGCAAATTTCGTATTGGTAATTTATTTGTAAGACATTATAAATATATGCGAATAAAACAACAAGAAAAGCAAAAATAAAAAAAAATTAAGAAGAAAAACAAAAACAAAGAAAGAAAAAAAAAGAGTAGGAACACACAATTCGTACATAAAAACAGCCATAAAAAGGAGCAGCAGCGAGGAGGCTCATATGCATAACCGGTCAAAGACCAACAGATAACCAGAACCAATACCAAAAATCAATATTAAAAAACCTGATTCTAATTCGGATTCGGACTATAATTCGGATTTCATGGCGCTGACTTTGTTTCTAACGCTTAATATTGCCAAAATTTTGTGTAGTAGACAGCAAACCTTTTTTTTTATATTTTTTTTCTTTTTATTTATTTATATATTTTGTTACTTTTGTTGTTGTTGTTGTTGTAGTTGTATTCTTCTCGCCGTTCTAATTGGTGTTGTCGAGTGTATTTCCTTGTGCTTAGTTTAGTCAAATATGCTAAGTTACCACCCAAATGCCAGACTTAAATATACCTGCAATTTTTATAATCAATAAAGTTGCTAAGATTTCTTCCTTTTTGGAAAAAAATAAAATTGAGAATAGGATCTTCCTACTCAGTTTTATTATGCGGTTTCCCTATTATTGCAGTTTCCCTATAGTTGCATTCAAGTGAACTCCTTAACTACTTAAAGGCAATCCTTAACACTACTTTAAATACTTCATAGTTCTACTTAGTTCTCCAAAAATGATTCTTCATTAGCAAACATAGAGGAAACTTGCCTACTTATTCACATTCTCCCAGGATATTTAAGGGAGTAAGGAAAGTAAGGAAAAATAGTGCAGCATTTTTTGGTTTTCCGAAAGTTTAACATTGTGCTTTTAATTAATTAAATCAATATCTTTATTTATTTAAAGTTTTAACGTCTAAAGTAAAGATAATCTGTTACTATTCTTTCCAAACTTTAGCTTAAACCACGCTTAACATTAGCATAAAAAGCCCTTCGCTTAGGGGAGCCTGTGGATAAAATATATTATTATAAATAGAATTTTCTTAATCTACTTACGATATATATTAGATATTTATTTTTATAATATTATTATATTTATCTATGAACATATATATACATATATAGATTCTTAAATTAAATTTTACTTAGTCGAGTTTCTTATGGTTTGTACCCAAGGACCTGATAAGTTCTCTCTACCATAATATACCCAACTGGTGTTCTACTTGTTTGGGTGTTTTAATTATATGACCAGTTAGATATTATTTATGCCATAAATATGTCGATAAAAAGAATAATATTAAAAATCAGAACAATCCCCATTGAGTAATTATCATATCTCATCTATCTAGATCTTATTGTTTAGCCTACAACTAGAATTAGGGGTAGCGGAAGTGGGTTTCTGGGAAGGGGGAAAGATTGTGTATAAATGAGTCGGCGCATGGCGTTCAAATGCATTCATAAAAAATCAATTATTATAATTTAAATTAATAAGCCACAAAATGCTCCAAATCTGACAGCTGAAATCAAATCTGGAATATACAGGTTTTGGTTCTCTTAGAATTATTTTTTTTTATTTTTGCATACAATCAATGGGGACTAAAAGATATATATAATAGAGGAATATATATATATATATATGAAATATTTTATTTAAATTTTTTTTCAGATTCTGGGAAATATTTTATATTTCTAATTGATTTATTTTTCTATTTTATTGCTTGCAACTGCTGAGGAGCCTGCTGTGGTATACAGCAAGCAGCTTTTGTATGTGTACAGCGCTCAGTAGAAGTTTGGCTTGATTCCCTTACATATAAAATGGGTAAAAGTGGGGTATGTTAAGTTATTTGAAATGTAAGTAGTAGGCAGAAAAAGCATCTGCAGTCACATTATAAATACATACATACAATACATACATACATAAATAAATATTTGTATATTTGTTTATATATATATATATATTAATATGTGTGTTGCAAACATGCAAATTTATATTTCATTCTCACTACTTCTTTGTTCAGATAAATATGTTTATGTGACCAACTGAAAGTGATTGAGATATCAAATTATTTATATATTTGCTTCCTAAAACTAAAAGCAAATAAAACATAGTAATAACTGGACTATGCTTAATCTATAATGCGAATATCATAATGATCGACCAATAAGACACAGAACAACGCATGAAAAATACGTTTACAGACCAGATGGTTAGTAGCAGCTAACAGTGTGTGTATGAGTGTGTGAGTGTGTGTATTCATGTAAACATGTGTAAATTGCTTCTGGTAGTCGTATACACCCTCTTACATGTATAATTTACGATTTGTTAGTTTCTTTCTATTAGTCATGCCCCACGAATATAGCTTATGATTCCAACTGATTACAAATAATTTGCGTTTAAAGACTTTACATAACTTTACATATAATCATATTACTATATATTCATATATATATACATAAACATATTTATTTAAATAGTCTGTATATATGTGTATATAATGTTGTATGTTTGCTTCTTGGAAATCTTGTTTCGTTAGTTTTTTTATTTTTTTTCTGTTTTGTTTCTCTTTTCCATAATTGCTAATTTATCGATCCGCGAATTTAATTGCCTTCTTTATTATCTAACAAAAGACAAAAGAAAAAAAAACAAAAAAAAAAGCAAAAACAACAGTAACAACAACAACAAAAACAACTATAAAATATATATAAATAAACTTTGTTTTCGGCGCATTTCAAAAGCGTTTTCAGATGCGTAACAAGTCGTTGAAGTTGTCGTCGGATTTTGCTTTGGAATATGCTGTTAATTTGCTAAAAGGAATTAATATGAAATAAGAAACACTTTCTTTTCGTTGTTGAATTTGTTTTAATTAAAATTGCAAATTAGCTAAAAAATACAGAGTAATAATTGTTTTTATTATCGATAATGTATATCGATAAAGATATTTGCATATACATATGTATATTACCATGGGGGACTTTTAGACAAATAGAATAACAAATTTGAAATTTCCATCAATTCCGACGAATCTGGCATGATTCACTTGCCAGTTCTATAAAAGTTCGTAAACCTCAAATAAAAAGAAATTATGCATATAGAAGATATAAATACACTTTCTTTCTTTGGCATTAGCTGGTTTATTATGGCTTAAACATTATGACCTAAGCATTGTGGCTTAAACATGATGGCTTAATTCAATCAAGAAGTTGCTTTAATGCCAAATCGAATTGATTGAAAGATGACAGCAAAATTGTAAAATGAAGAGGAAAAGTGGTGTAGGTAATTAGAGGCGAAAGGCATTTTTAACTTACAGAACTGTTTCCAATAAACTTTCTTAACAGAATACGCCAAATTTTATACTCTAAAGACAAGTTAACACAAAGCATCTATAATTTTTCTTATACTAGAAATGCTCCGAATCAATGGAGTTAGATGAATCAGTTAGAAGACTCTTTAACCCAAATACATTCTAGAGCTAAGCTCTTAAGCTGTAAACCATTAATTTATCTACCATATAGATATACATATATATCTATGTATATATATATATATATATATATATATATGTTTTTAGCATCAGCTTGTATGAATAGCTAAATCAATCTTGAAGCTTGTTTCTCGTTTCGATTGGGTCTAGTGAAGACATCACTCTACAACTGTCAATTGGGCGTGTCAGATGAATTAGTTTGGACTTGAAAAAGCGTTTTTAGTTATTTGATTATGTAGCTTTTTTTTGTTTTCTGTATTTTTTTTTTTTTTGATTCTTTAGTTGTAGCATCTTTTAAACATTTGTTCGGTTATTATGCATAATCCAAGGCAAAAGTCATCATTATTATGATGAACAGTATTCGTTTAGACAAAACTTGGCCAGCTGACAATCTGCTGAAAGCGTTTAACATTTTCATTAATTCTGAAATTACCGCAGCAGAAATAATTTGTCAGTTTAAAACGCTAGTAGCCAATATAAATCTATATACATATATATTAAAAGTTTGTATCTAATTTTTGGCTAAGAAACCTGACCAAAACTTAAAAGATTAAAGAGTTCGGCGAGTTCTACTACTTCTTATTTTATTTTTGAGCCCATGAAATATGAATCTTAAACGGCATTCGTCTGGGTTATTAGGCATAAATGAAAATTAAAAGGCATCATTAGTGTTATCCATTGGTAACTATCGGTTCGGTTCGTTTGATTCCAGTTTTCAAAATTTTATCAGTTGCTATTTCTAGCTTAAACTCTATATGACCCTTGCGAAAACACGTGATCTTATATCAAATATTTTTTATTTTTATCTATTTCTAGTTCTAGTTAGGATTGAAAATTGACAACAATGCTTGAAAGCGACAGCTTCATATTAAAAATTTCCTTACTGAGAGGGTAGTCCATTTTCTTTACTATTAAATTTGTGTACAACTACATAATATGCTACATAATACTACCAGTGAAGTTTGGCAACAATGGCAATTTTAAGCTACGTAATGGTAATAAAACAGGCATATTTGATTGCAAAAACATTCTGCATTTAAGCTTAAGAAAATTGGCAACAATGCATGAGCTTATGCTGGGAAACTTGTTATTATTGATAAGAAATAGTGAAAATTGGCAACAGCGCTTATTATACACTGTAGTTTAGCAATAATGCAAAATAAACTGAGGCTGAAAATGAAATGAACTTTGGCTACAATTTCAATATAAAGCTGCAAATTGGCAACAATGCGAAATATTTATTTGTTTTATAAACTGGTGCAATTTATGCAATGACGAAATCTGGCAACAGCGCCTTATAATTTTTTTTATTTAAAATTAATATTTTAATAATCGAAATATATCAATAACGCAGAGAATAGATCTATTTGTCATAACGTTCTGTTTTATGTTGTATAATAAAAAATTGGCTACATCGCACATTATCAAATTCAAATCGGCAATAAGGCAGAGAATTTTGAATTTTAGAAATAGAAATAAAAAAAATAAAAAATAAGAATACGATAAAAACATATATTATGTTTTATAAATGATGAAATTAAGCAAAAATTTAGCTAAATGCTTAAAATGAGTTGATTTAAGTGCGTCAACCATAAGCAGATTCTGAACTCACAGATATCAAGTATCTGCATTCAAATGAATATGAAACTATGCTGAGCCGATTGAATTGAATGTCGTTGATAAATGTGATAAGACCCCAAAACGGAACGGTTAATTAAGCGAAGGTTAAATGTGACATGCATTAACATAACGAACTGAAAAACATTTAAATTATATATTTATATTAATATATATATATATATATATATATATATTGATGTATACATCTAAAGAATCTGGAAAATATAATGTACATATTAAGAACAAGGAAACATAATTCTAAGAATTTAAAGCAACAACAACACTTTATCATTAATAGTAATATATATTAAGCTATATATGGATAATTTAATTAACATTAGCGACACTGTCGTGCGATATAATATTATTGAATTTAGATTTCATAGTGCATGGAACAGATCGATCGATCGACCACTTAAACTCTACAATAACTTAAACTGGTCTTCCAAATGGACTCCCAAATCGAATTGACTTGAACTTATATTCGCATATATTAACGCTTCTATGCATGTTTTCCCCCGCTCTTGTATTAAAAGAAAAAAAATATTTTAAATAAAAAACAAAAATAAAAGAGAAAAAAAATTGTACGCTTTATAAAAAAAATGTATGTATATGAGTGGCACACACACACACACCATTAATAAATATCATTAAAGTTAAACGCGTATGCTAATTCGATGATGGCGGTTTTCTAATTTGTTGTTTTCTATAGACACTCCGAAACCTACGTACAGAAAACCAGATTTCTATATATATAACATATAGTGTGGCTTAAAGTAAGGAAGGGAGGGATGAAGGGAATGTTGAATTTATGGGGAGTAACAAGTAAATTTGCACCTAACAATTCAAATACAGTTACATCTGTGCAGAGCAACTGTAGCTGCCCCAACAACCCAACAACCCAACAACCCATCAACCTAGCAACCCAAAACAACGTTGACAACTCGTAATGTCCGCATTGGTACTACGGTTCGTTGTCCGGTTCGGTTGGGTCTTCTTTTTTTTTCAAAAAAAAATTTTTTATTTTTTTTTTGGCTCTCCACGTTGCGACGCCGGCAGCGTCGTCGACGATCTTTTCGATTTTATCATAAGATCATATATAAGGAAACAAGAAGTGGCAGCGTTTGTATTTATTTGTTAGAACCTGTGCGCAACGCACGTCTCTCAGAGATTCCCACAGTTTTAGGATATTTCTTAGACTCAACTCAACTCAACACACACACACGCACGCATACACACATACAGAAACATGAAGAGCTTTGTAAGTCAAATGAACTCTCTATACAAGTGATCAAGTGACAAATGAAAGTAAAAATATAAATAAACTTAATTATAAATATTATAAAATAAAATTATTTAATTTAAAAACTAAACAGAAAACTAAAAAAAATATAGAAAAAATAATAAATAATATATTATAAAATTATTTAATTAAAAAATACGTAGAGAAATAAAAAAAAAATTGATTCTAAAAATGGAAAAAAAATAAAATAAAATGAAAAATTATAAAAAATAATAAACAAATTATATAAATATAAAAATATAGAAATTTAATAAAATAACATAAAATTTATAAACATTAATATACAAAAAATATAATAAATAAAAAAATAATGGAAAGTAAAAAATAAATAAAATGAAACATAATAAAAAATAAATTAATAGATTAAACAAAAAAGTTTTCTAAGGATTTTTTTTGTAATTGTGCTGCTCAATTTGTGAATGGAAATTTGTGTTTTAAAATGGTTTTTATTAGTTTTCTTTTTTTAAGAAAATCTAGGAAATTTTCCAGACAGTTTTCTTAGTTGCGTTATATTTAGAAACTAAAACACTTTAAAATGGCTTTTTTATAGATAAAACATGATATGTTTAATGTAAATGTAATTTAGATTTAGATTGAAAGCAAATGATATTTTTACATAATTTCTTATAATTTTCTTATTTAATTGTTATTTTTTATAAAATTTTGTTTTTTTTGCCCATTGTCTAAATAATTAAGTCAATTCCTTAAAGATTCTAAGATCGAGTTCCAATCAGAGTATAAATAACTCCTTTGACTTAGTCACAACTCTTTAAGAATAATTAATCATCTAGTTAGTATTATTAATTTAACTTTTAATTGTTAATACTTAGATAATAGTTTTATCTAAAGTATAATATTAAATTTTGATTGTCCTTAATTTCGTCAATGTTTTCTAATCTTTGCCGCAAAAGACTTTCCTTGAAACTGATTCCTAAGCTCTCTTTATTCTAACATATACTCAATTTGTTAGGCTTTTTTGTTACAAATTTAAATTACGCCTCTTTGAATGCCTTTATTCGGAACTGTCAACAAAGAGACAGACCTACAATCTTAAGCACTTAAGTACTTATGAGACACCTTGGAGTTGACAGTTAAGAGCCACCCAAGAATGCGGCCGAAACAAAAGACAAACATTGAAACGGCTTTAAAATCTTAAAATTTTAATCAAATCGAAAGTGTTATCAACTATGTACTACTCTGTAGTCAAGCTTAAAGTATAGTATAAAATGTATAAATAAACTTAGTCAAATCTATCAATAAACTAGTTTACATTAAATTTTCATTGAGTTTAGCTATAAATATATACCTTGTGAACTAAATGTATTTTTATTTAACTGTTACATAGACATTTTTATAGTTATACTATAACGTTTCAACTCATTTTGAATGATTATAGGGTATAACAACAAACACAAGTATCACAATGAACAGACGAGACAAATTGACGTCGTCCAAGGCAAAGTGGCTGCGCAAGCGATTAAATACGCCAACAAAACGCTAGCAAAACGCGCGCACGCCCGCTGCGGCTTTGATTAATTGGTTGTTGTTTTTGTTGTTGCTGCTGTTGCAGCTTTAAATATACAAACTAAAAAAAAATTAAAAAATGAACACATTAAAAACAGCTCGTGTGACACTTGGCACAAACTAAAAGCCACTTGGCTGTGATTTATGTCTCGATCGTAAAAATAATAACACAATAAAAAAAAATCAAAAAAAAAAAAAAATAAAAGAAGGGGGAAAAAAACGCAAAAGATTTCCATATACTACAACTTGTTCGATCTTAAGTGACAGCATCATTTATGATCTGCACATAATGTGAATACAAAATGATCAAATCAACTAATTATATATACATATTCCTCATCTTTTTTTGCGTTTAGCTGATTTTATGCTTTTTGGGATTGGCTCTGGCCGATGTTAAACATTTAACAGATCGTAATCTGGATTTGTTCAAATATAATCCCAGCGATATCTACACCCTGCCCGAGGACATCGATGATGATAAGCCAGCGGTGCATTTCAGTGGTGATGTGATGAAGGCCAAAACTGAAAAGTTACAAAATTTCAATTCAGGCAAAAAGTTTAAGCTTGAGTAAGTTAATTGATTGATATACAAATTAATCTCTCGATTTCGATGTGTAAGCAATTCCATACTATATCATCATCATTTCACCATTTCAGATTGAAAACTCAAAATGGCATTGAGGTTAACAGCGTGGGTAAACTGAGGGACGACAAAACATTTGTGGTCAGTGGCTCCTACTCATTCACTGGCGCCGATGGTAAGCGCTACAAGACCCGCTACACAGCCGATGAGTTTGGTTACCATCCCATCACAGAGCTTGATTTGGACATTCCAGAGTAAGTATAATAATTGATTACTCATAAATTAACAGAAGCTTATAGTAAATCAATTATTTTATTTCCTTCTACACAGACCACAGCCACTTCCTACTCCTAACAAGAAACCCACTGTAGATCCTAGCAGTCTGTTGGGCAACAAGAACCGCTTCCAGTTCCTTAACCAGAATCTTAATGCCGATAAGAGACCACTCCATGGTAGTGCACAGAGCGGAGATGACTATAGCTACGGACAACCTGATCAAGTAGGCATCTACAAGACCAATCCCCTGGATGATCTTGCTTCCAATAACCCCTATGGAACCGGCAACTACGGCAACAATAATGGTAATGGCAATGCTTATGACAGCAATTATGCTCACACCGATGGTTTTGGTAGCGGCAATCCCTTTGGACCTGGTACCAATGCTGCCAATAATGGCAATGGCAATGGTTACGTCTATCTGCCGCCATCTGATCCCATTCAGACGCCATCACGCGAGTACCTGCCGGTGGCATAATTATCTATGCTCCCGTTTCAACTTTGACCTTAAGCAGAAAGTATTTAGTTTTTTTTTTTAAGCGCAACAGGAAACTAACAAATTTTTTTTTTTTATCATCTTAGAGTGTTATATGTATACAATATGCAATATGTACGATATATATAATATAATTCCCCTCTAAACGAAACATCTATATTCAAAACCAAAACACCCTAAAGCAAAAAGAAAAGAAAAAAACGGCTAAAGCAAACCCAAACCTGATGAGACAATACGCAAAATGAACATGATTATGAATCTATGTATGAATATATATATGTATATACACTGAGTGATATTAGTAGTAAATAAAATGGCTAAACTAACAATTTTTCTATTCTATTATTCCAACCGGAGTTCATGATTCTGTTTACGGCATTACCTATGCTACAATACTATATATAAATATATATATATATATATATATTGATATGGATAAAGCAGTCAAAAAGTTTGCTGGCTTCTCTCTTGTTTAGCTCTGATCAGTTAATGCCAACTGGTCCGGCTTATTTGGGATGCCGGCCATAAATACTTCTGGACTTCAGATCGGGAAATGATACTTTTACCGTTGGTTGTTTGCATGCTTAGAGCTAATATATGGTATGAATTTAACATCTCCACGGCCACGTTGATATCCTCAAAAGTGTTGTGATATATGAGAAGTAGTATATAGTAAAAGATAATTATATATTTTAGCTAGAAATCAATCAATAATTATATGTAATTGTAATATTTTCATATTGCTTCTTTCAGTTCTTGGTTTATTCAGCATAAAACGCATTTTTACTCTGAGCTCGTTTTGACTTATTTTTTCCTTAATGCCAAACAGCTTGTAATCAATTTTGTAATATGTTTTAGTCAAAATGGTGAATGATGAAAATACTCAAAAACTCTAATATACATTTTAAATATTGATCATCCAATCTGAACTTAACAAAAAATTGATTCCTTCCTCGATTAAAATGCTTAAAAGTGAAAAGTAAGGTTAGGTTACTTTTATTAAATGCCACGTTTTTGCAGCTGAATTTAACAATTCGAAATCTTAAAATACGGATATATAATAGAATATTAATTTCATATTTGGGGAAAGTTGGACCAAAATATAAAAGGTTAAGTGAATCTTGTTACAGACAAGAAATGCTGAAGTTTACACAAAACACAGAAAAATTTATTAATAAATTTCAATTAATAGCTTAAATATATTCATAAAAAATATACTCATAGTATATATTATTATGCTGTTTTTTTTCAATATATTTTTCTTCATTTATATATCATTAAATCAATATAATACAATTCTCTGCGCTGCAGACGATTTCTAAATGGATAAACACGTGGTTAGTCTTCATGTTTCATTTTTAGAAAGTTCGTAATAATAATAAGGACATAGAGCGTTAGGTTTGGATTATTTGTTAATCGATAAGTCGGTTTTCGATTAAATAACTAAAGACCAATTGTTTTAATATATAAGTCTTTATTAGATTTATTGGTTGTAAAAAAAAATTGGCTAAGCTTATACTTAATTTATAAGATTTGAATTATTTGTACAGTAGTTTCTGCTAGAGAGCTATGATGTACCGCATGCTGAGCAGCACACGCAGTATGCAACATTTTTATGGAAGTTTAATCTTTAGTTCGGCTATAACAGCGCCTGTAAGTATGTTGTGTTGATGGCTTAGACGGTCTGCATAGTTCCATCGCTGGCTAAGAGTGACTTTACACGCTCTCTTGCCTCCACATAGGCGGTTAACACCTCTTCCAGTGTTGTTATTCCAACTGTTGCCTTCTTATCCTTATAATTAACATTATCGCTATCATCGCTATCCGGGTCATTGAATAGCTGTTGTTGGCGCTGTTGCAGCTTTTGTACGTAAAAGAGCAGTGTGCCCGTACTCCGCATGGCGCTTGCCGTATCTAGCTCCAGGCGATTGTGTATTTCCTTGTCCCTTGAACGAAAGTAGCCTACAAAATCGAATAAGGTCCGACCACCAATAAAATAACGTTTCACTGCATCTAACCAGGTACCCACAGGACGGATGCAGTGCAGCTGTATTCCAGATACAACTTTGGCTGGCAACGGTGACAGCAGTTGGCAGGAAAAGTGGGCATAGCCTTCGCAGCGTTCACGTTCCCAATTGTCTATACTTATTACTTCGAAGTAAATATGCAGTAGCTGGCTGGATTCATGGGTGTCCTCACAGAGCAGTGTAAGCTGCCAGCAATGGGAGAAACGCGCCAGCCTATAGTCCCCAGCTGCCAAGCAGGTGGCTGTCGCGCCGCGTAGGGGAAACGGATCATCGGGATGTGCTGGTTCTAGCACCGAGTATGTTGGCGGGTTCATATAGTAGCGCACATGTATGTTCGGGTACTCAAAATGTTGTGCTTCCCGTAGTTCCAGGAGCAGCGTGACACGTCGCATACGTTTAGGAGGCAGGGAAAAATGCAGCAGGCGACGCATCTCAGCTGCTCGAGCACGTTGTCGTTGGTAGTGAGACAATAATTCATCAGCACTAGCATCAGATGCAATCACCGATAGCTCATCTTCGTCACGAGATTGTCGATCCTCTCTGTAGTTCTGCTGTTGAGGCTTGTCTTCATGTAACGCAATAAGTGGAGTTACGTTCTGAAATCCGTAGGCGTACAACTGTCTGCAGTCATTTTCTATCTCCAGCACGTAGTCCATATCATCCGCGCTAAAGTTAAAATCCGGATAGACGTAGAGCAGTCCCTCGGTTGGAGAGTAGCGCATACTTAGAAGCAGTGTGTCCTGCTGCAAATGTGCGTATACATACATTAGCTGAAACCCTTCATTGTGGAATTGTTGAGCATTCGAGGGCAGCTTTGACTCCTCTATTTCCTCGAGATCCGCATCAATGAGCGTGTGTATAAGACAGGTACGTGCGGCAAAGTTGGGATCCTCTAGCAATGGTGGTGCCTCTACACTGATCTCGGACATACCCAACGATGATATTGGAGTTATTGCTGCTCCGGCTGCTTTCTTTTTAGATTTACGTCGGCGTATACGAACTTCTTCCTTACGCGCTTCCCGTGTACGCTGGTGTTGCTCCTGCTGCCTTTCATATTGATATTGAAGTTCAATAACGTTTTGAGTCCAGCGATTGTAACGACGTTGCAGTGTGGTGATGCACTTGCTTATATCCGAATAACGCTGCAGTTCATTGCGACTAAAATGTTTCTGTTGCCAACCTATGCAGAGATTAGCAGTGCAGCCATTACATAGTTCTTTATTAAGAGCATGAAACGTATCACCTGCAGACTGTTCACGAAGTATTTCCTGGTCACCTGACTGTGATTGTGATTGCACACTACTCGTGACATTGCTGGCAGCGCGACTGGCAAGACTTATGCGGCTATTGTGGCTGGTATGACTGTGACTGGTATGACTGCGACTGTTATGACTGCGACTGGTATGACTTCGACTATAATGACTCCGACTAGTAATGCTTCTGTTTTCGGATTGCCTGCTGCTGCTGCCAGGATATTCGCTGCCGGGTTGATAATAATTATAATAGCTGTGACTGCTGTTGCCACTGTGTTCGTCGTGCGGCACATATATAAAGCAATCGCTATAGGGTTCACTGCCTGTACTTTCTGGATAATGATCCCCGTGCATGGTATTGGCGCCGGAATATTCAAATTTCGGCACTGGCAGCCATTCACTAATGTGGCGTAACTTAACTTGTAGTTGAAAATCAGCCATATTGCCGCTCACACGATAAATGCCCGTTCGTTTTGGTGCGCTATTTTTGTACATTTTGCAAACTTATTTTTAAAATATTGTTTGCATTTATTTGCGTTGGTTTATGTTTGTAGTTGAACATTTAGTCGTTATGACAACGATAGCACCTTACGATAAATCGATTAAGTTTCATTTAATATACTAAAATACTATCAATTTGGTATTTTTGTTAAAACGACCCCCACCACTTGCAGCGCGCGCTCATAATTATTTAAATTAATGTGTAGTTTTTATTATACTCAACATGTTTTAAATTATATATATTTTCAGATATGTGAATTAATAAATAATAATATGTTTTTGTATGTATTGTATTGTATGTTATAAATAAGAGCTTTTTAACTTTATTATTTTTTTATATGTTTTGCATTTTTGCTAGGTGGCAGCATCGAACAATTTGATTACGACTATGGGAAAATACCAAAAAAATACTCACTTAGAGCTGCCAACTGTTTCTAAAGCATGCGCGCGTTCGTTTCGGTTTGATAATTGAATTGCCCCGTGTATGTGTGCAGGTGTATGTATTTGTGGTGTGAGCTTTTCCACTGCGCCTGCTTGCAGTGTTTATCGCCAGTTGCTTTTCGTACTGTCAGTTGTTATTTAGTAGCGCTGCGTGCTGGTCGTGCATTACGCGTTTGTTACCTATCACGCATTTCAATTGTTGTTTCGGTCGTCTTTTTGCTGTACTGCTTGTTGTTACACTTGCGTATTTGTGTTGCGCGCGCGCATTAAGCAAAACAAGCAAAGATATTTAAAAGCATCTCTCGACAACAGTAATTACAACTGTAACTGTTTAACAATTACAATTGTAATAATTGCATTATTATTATTTTAACACTACTGTTCTGATTTTGGGTAGTGAAAGTGTTTTTCATTTTTCGTAATTGTTTTCTTTTTGACTGTTTTTTTGTTACTTTTTTTTCATATTTTTTCATATTATAAAAATAATTTGGCTAACTTAGTGTTTTCTAATTGCCATAAATACTATATTTTTGCAGCAACCAGCGACAACAATAATACTGACAAACGACAAAATGCAGCAAAAAGCCGATGAGGTAAGTAATAAATATAAATATAAACCGATTAACTGAATGTAGATGATAAAAACTGTAAAACGCTATTAATTTTGTTTGTGTCCTCTGCAACATTGTTGGGGTACACATCCTGTGCAACATTGTTGCTGAACTTCCATTCCTTAACTTGGCTGTGCGTTGAACTCTAAGCAGTCTTTGAGTCTACAGTTGTAGTTGCTGCTACTGTTATTGTTATTGTTGCTGTTGCTGGTTCTTGTGCCGTGACGTTCCATTGACTGATTCTCGATCATCCACCGCAGCAACAGCAGTAACAGCAGCAGCAGCAGCAGCAGCAGCAATAACAACGGCCTCATTGTAAACGCTATTTGTTTAGCTTTTCATTTAAATTTTTTTTTTTTTTTTGTTTTTACCTTGTTGCTGTTTAACGCGTGTTTTTTGTTAGCATCTTTTCCATATTATTTAGTTTTTTTTTTATCATTATTTTGGTGTTTTGTTTTTGTCCTCGCTGAGCGCTTTATTTACACAGTTGCTCACAAATTTTGAAGCTCTATTCAGAGCTTTTTGTTTATCTTTTCAGTTACTCTTTTAATTATTAAGCCAATTTGCGCCCAGACAACGCCGACGCAATGTTCGTCGCTTCAAGCCCCAAAAACCAAAACCAAAGCTCACACAGCTTGCAGCCAGTAGCTTGGCCTTAACTCAGTTGCTTTTCATGTTTCAAGGCATTGTTTCTAACAATTTCGTGTGTTGCCTTTGTGTGGCCACAAAGTCAAAGTCATGGCAACATTTTGTTCCTATTGCTGCTGTTGCTGTTGTTTCTGTTGTTGTTATTTTTTTACAGTGAAATTTCTACAGCACCAGTTTTTTTTTTTTTGGAGATTTCTTTACTTGAAATCTTCTATTGTGTGCACTTAAGTCGCTGCCGTTGTTCTTCACATTGTTGTTGCTCTTATTATACCCTGTTACCATGGTTAATTTACCTAAATTGGTAATAAAAAGAGGAAGACAATTTAGTTTCTTTTAGGCATACATATAGTATGACTAACAATATTAACAGTAATTGATAAAATAAATTACTATAAATCAATTTAAGCTTTTAAGTTGATACATTAAATACATATAGAAAAAAATATCGAAAATGCAAGTAATTGTTGTGACTGTACATTGTAAAGTATTTTGTAGGGTATTTAGTCATCGGTCAATTACATTAAGATCAGTTTTAATTGTTATTGTTGCGTATGACTCTGTGTGTGCGTGTGTGTGTGTGTGTTGACGTTGGCGTATGTCAACCCTGATGGGCACATAAAAGATCTGTAACCAAAAAGTGTGCCACAAGTGCCAAGTTTGATAAACACAAAGTCGGAAGAGATGAAGTGACAGCAACAAAACCAACAACCAATAACCAACAACAACAGCAATATAAATCAACAGCTGTTTTTACAACTCATTTAACGCGCAAGCAAAAGACAATATAAATACATACATATATACAACTATATACATATACATATATCTATATATATATATATATATATATATTTATGTAGTTAAAAGGCAACAATTTAACACATAAATTACCAGAGTCTGAGCGAAATGATCATGAGTCAAGTCCAAGATCGAGACGGAACCAAAATTGATGTTGGCTAGGCCTGGTCTGGACTGGACTGGACTGGATTGGCTCATGGCTCATGGCTCATGGCTTCGTTTAGCCTTGCCAAGAAGTTGCTCTTGCAGCAGTTTTGCAAGTAAAAGTCGAAAAACCTGTAAAGCTAATAACGTGACGACATGAGGATGCAGTATGTTGATGAAGAGGGGAGGGGGAGGGTGTAGAGGGGCTATAGGTTGTAGGGGATATTAAACAGAAGATGACTGTCCATGACCCAAATAAATGAAACTTAACGAAAAATGCTTTAAGAATATAAAAAGACAAAACCGATTCGAAGTGCAAAAAAAAAGCACAAAAAGTGCAACAAAAAACAGAGATAGATAGATGGAAAAGATGATATTGTGGAAAAGTGTCTGACTGATTACTCATTCGGTTTTAAAGGAGACAAATTTCTGGCGAGAGTTGTCATTGCCACATTTGCCACATTAACAGGATGTCAACTCTATCAAGGAAAGTCCTTATATCTTTTGCTTTATGAGTAAATTTTCCTATTCTTCTAGCAATTCTACTGAATAAGCTCTTCAGGTAGTTGCTTCAAATTTATTTAAAACACAATTAAAAACCCAAAAGTAAGACAAAAGAAACAGCTGAAGACAGTCTTCTATTCAGCTATCATTCTAATCAAAGAATGAATGGGAAGACAAACTCTGAAGAATCGCCATATGCAAAGATCAAAGTTAATCAGCAGCTGCAATAGACTAGGCCATATGGCAGTCGAGCTCACCCTATGGAAGTTATGTTAACTGAATGCTTGTTGTTCGACTTCTATTCTTCGGAGATTTTCTGACGCAAAAACCGGTTAGAATTGTTGCGCTTTAACTTTTTTTTTTTTATTTTTAATATATTTTTTTAATTTTTTTTTTTTTTGTTTTTATTGCTGTTGTTGGGAAGTTAAAATTTCGCTTTCAGACGTCGGGAAATTTGACCAGTTGAAAAAAATAAAATTTTCTTGTTTTTACTTTTTTTTTATTTTTATTTTGCGGTTTTGTGGCAATTTTTGGTGCCAAACTGCAATTGAAAGTAAAAATGCCAAAAACCGGTAAAACAAAATGATGCAGGCGACATGGCCAATACCAAATGGCCAAATACTTTTTGCTATAGCCAACGCTGAGGCCAATGTTGATGCTAATGCTGTTGCTGATGTTAAGGCTGATGTTAAGGCTGATGTTGAGACTGATGTTGAGGCTGATGTTAAGGCTGATGCGGATGCGGATGCAGATCCTCCAAAATGAATCTCCTCCTGCCATTATAATAGCGTTTGCTGTCAGTTGTGTGGTCCGTTGGTATTTTTTTTCTTCTCTTGTATCTTGTATCACAATTTAAATGTTGCTTGAAAAATGTAAATAAAATATACAAAGTCATCATTAAGATAATAATTATAGTTAGCCAGAGGTAGAGGGAGTAGCGGCGCCAATTGATGGTTAGCTACCTGGTCTTGTTAGCCCAGAGCAAAAAAAATATATATATATATATATATATAGATATAATAAGAGAATAACTCAAAGATGGGCCAACAACACAGCAGCAGTTGTAATCAAACCAAAACCCAAACCAAAAGTCAAAGCCGAATCCAAACCCGGAGCCAGACGCAAGAACCCAAAAGCAAAACCAAAGCTGCTGCTGCTTAGAGCCAAAGGCGTATCGGAGCAAAGAACACAACTTGAATGTAATTACGTTTGACAAGGGGGTTGGAACGTAGAGAGCTGGTAGGGGGTAGGGGGGGGGAGGTTAGAGTAAAGCAATAACAACAAACAGAGGCAAATGAAAAACGCAAACAGCAACAGCAACAGCAACAAAAGCAACAAACAAACACAAAATGCGCCAAACTTGAAACTTGTCGCTGGCGATCGTTGTCGAGCGTCGAACTAAGGAGTGGAGTGTGCGGTGTGTGTGGAATGGGGAGTGGGAAGTGGGGAGTGAAGTGTAAAGAGTGGGGTGTAATGGGGAATACTTTGGAGAAGGTGGAGGTCAATGGCTTGGTCAATGACTCTTGACCCAAGTCAAATATCATATATATATATATATATATATATATATATATATATACAGAGAGAAAGGAAGACAGCTACATGTACAAATAAGAGAGAGAGAGAGAGAGAGAGAGGAGTATGTGCGATATTTGTTCACAGAAGTGGAGCAGCAGGCGATTCAGGAACATTTTCCACAGAAGATTTGCTACATTAACTACACATTACATATAGGAAAAAACTAAACTCCATGAAAACATTAATATTGTTTTTCCATGCAAATTATTTATGAACCAATAGGAAAATTCTAAAGAAACCACAAGAAAATACCACAAAAAAAAAAGTGCTATAAAGTTTACCATTAAAAATTTTAGTTATTATTTCCGCTTTTTGAATCATTTTCAATTATAAAGAATTCAACCTATATATATATATATATATATATATATATTTTTATATCTTATCAACGGAAAATCTATCTACAAAACTATTTTGATAAAGTAAAAATCCCCCATAAAAATAATAAATAAAATTCTTAAGACACTTTTCAAATATAAATTTTATTACATTAAATGGAATTCTTTTTAAAATTTACTGGGAATCACCAGTTCTTGTGCTTTTTTTTGTTTCTACTAATCTTCACTGTAATGTTTGAAACAAAAATAAAAGATTTCCGGGAATTTTTAAATATTTCCACAGCTTTCGACTGCAGCTCCATTGCATTAAGTAGATATATATATGTATGTATGTATGTGTTTTGCCTATGATCTTTAACAATGGCAAATAAAAAAAAAAAAATTAAAATATATATTAAGAAAGAGAGGAAAAAAAAGCATTAATAACTTATGCATCATAAATTTCACCAGATATAAAAAAATATTAAATAAAGCAAAATAAAACCGGCTACAGTTTTGTCAGTTCTGACAATGAACCCGTTTCGGAGACGAAAGATTTAGGAGCCAAGCGCAGACACAGTCGAGCGGTAAAAGCGAATGTTTTTTTTTCTATTTTTTTTTTTTTATTATTTCTATTTCTTCTTTTTTTTTTGGGGAAGATTATGAAATCGCTTGACCATCATCAAAATAATTCAAATAAACAAAAAAAATAATAATAATAATAATAATGTGTATATAATAGTTATAAAAATAGTGTTGTTGTTGTTGTTGTTGATGATGTTTATTATAAAACATGTTAGATTAAACTTAAGTCGCATCTACCTTTCTCTCTCTCTCTCTTTCTCTCTCACGCAGCATTTCATTTATTGGAAAGTGAATGTTGTGGGCTACCGTTAGGCGCACATCTCTGCTGCTGCTGTTGCTGTTGTTGTTGGTGTTGCTGCTGCTGCTGCCGTCTTAAACGCCCCATAACAATGCATGTTTTGAAAGTTGTGAACTGAACTATATAATATTTAATATATGTGTTACAGTCGCAGTTTATAATTAACACAAACAACGACAACTTTAAGTGTTGCGTATTGTCTACAACTTTTGCTTGCTCTTTGTTGTTTCTTATTTTTTGTTTCTTGTGTCTTATATGTTATTTAGTTATTGCCGAAAAGCTATAAATTTGTTAAACGTTTTGATAATATTGAAATTCATTTTGACATAACCTCAAAAAATCATGTCAAGTTAATCAATTTTCAAAAAAAAAAAAAAAAAAATTGTCACACTCTCCTTACTTATGCTGCCTCTCACTTCTTTGCACTCTTCTTTTGTCTTGTATAGGTCTATCTCTTTCTAACTTTTGATAGCTAACTCAAATGCATTCGCAATCATTGCTGTGTGTGTGTATTTGAGTGTGTGTTGATTATCTCATAGATACATTATCGAATCGCAATGTATCCGATTGCTTTGCTTCGGTTTTGCTTTGGTTTTGTTTCGGTTTTTGCTTTGCTTTTGCTTCGCTTTATTGCACTGCTATATATATAATATATATATATATATATATATATATATATTTTATCTTCAGTTATGAATTCGGGGCTTAGTGTTCAGTTTGGTTGATTGCTTATAAATCGTTTGCAATTAGTAAATGATTTGATACGATTCGCTTTGATTTGATTTATTTTGATTTGCTTTCAGCTTTATGTATATATATATAATTTTATTATTGATTCACGACTTTTGATTATTTTATATATATTTTTTCATATTTTTTAAAAATAAAACCCAAATTTTGCTTGTTGCAATCGCAGCGACAACTTGAAACCTCAAAACGAAGCAATAAATTATTTGAGATTAAACCAAAAAGAACGTGCTAAAAGGAAAATGGTTAATGTCATAATCTTCAGTGTTCTCATTTTATTTATCTGGCTAGAAAGTTGTTGTTGTTGTTGTTTTTGTTATATTTTTGCTTTTCTTGGTTTTTCTTTTCTTTTTTGTACTTTGGTTTTGTTTTTTGTTTCTGACATTTGACGTACCGTTAAGAACTTTGAGTTTTTCATAAGACTTTAAATCTTATGGTTTACTTATTATTTTGAAAGATTTCACTCTAACTTTACTTAGACCAAATTGTTAACTGTACTTTTTAGCTTTTACACATTCTAGTTGCTATACATAGGGGTACCTACTAGGGATACAATGGGTACCTACGGGTCTTCATATATGTTAATGTATGCAAAGTTTTTGTGTGTGTTTTTTTATGGTTTGCTTACAATCGACCTGCCTCAATCTATTGTTTTGTTACAAAACTTGAATATATTTCAACCTTAACCCATTGGCACATATGTGCATAGCTAGTCATTAGTCAAACACACAGACCACACACACGCCCTCTCTCTCTTTCTCTTTCTCTTTCAATTAGCTTTATAGTATATAGCACCTGAGCAATTCTCACATATGAATATGGTAAAAGTATCAATTATTTTGAATGCAACATTTTGTTATACTCTGCAAAGTGTTATCTTTGTATGCGTGTGTGTGTGGGTGGGTGGGTGTAGGTGTACTAGTTTGTTACAGAGGTGTATAGGGGGGGGGGGGGGGGGGTTGAAGACAACTTGCTTTTTTGCCGATTTTAATTTGTACTGAACCGCATACAAAAGATGCATTGTTAATTATCGTTATGGGGTTTTTCTTTTCGCACAGTATGCTAGCAATTTCTATTGAGTATAAGAGTTGGGCTCCGGGCAGGGTTGTCACCCATATGCAATGAATTTAAATGAAAGCGACATCCCAGTCTTAAATGTCAATAGCAGACGACAAAGGCACAAACTTATAATCAAAAGCGTGTCGCTTTTTTTTCCAACAACATCAAATGCCTGCAAAGCGTCTAACAATGTCATATTGTCTCCCTCCCCCTCTCTCTCTCCCTCTCTCTCTCTGTCTCTCTCTCTATTTCTGTCTCTATGGTGCTTCTTTTGTGCACTTTCTCCAATTGAATGGAATGCTATAGCATGGTATGGTACTATATTATATGGTATATACTATATGGCATGACATAGAGCTGCAGCACATGCTCCTACTCGTTGCTGTTGTTGTTGTTGTTGTTGTTGGTGTTGTTGGTGTTGTTGGTGTTGCCACCCAAACACAAATTTGTCAGGCTTGCCACGAAATTACAATTTGTAGAAAAAGCACGACAAAACCGGCAAAATCGTAAATAACTCTAGATAGGGTTGATGCCTATATAAGTCAAGGTTCTGTTGCTATTCAATCGATACTTAATATACCTGATAGCTTATCAATCAATATATATATATATATATATATATATATATATATATATTTTCGATTTATATACAAGTGCATTTGCTATACTAACTGCAACATTCCAATATACATATATGTTACTGTTATACTTTTTATAGTATCTGCCCTTAAAGACCAATACATGTCATAAATATATATATATATATATATATATGTAAATATATATCGTTGTGTGAATCGATCGATATGATCATCCATCAATGTCATGGCGTTACTTTGGCTTAGCAGCTAATTAGCATTTGCAGTTGGGCATTAAATTCAAATTAAATGCTATAGAACTCGTGAGGAGAAGTGTTATACGTGTGTATTATAACTGTAAATCAAGTTGCTTAAGTCAATAAAATGTTATAAAACTATGAAAACAACGTTTGTCATACACTTGGTATGAGAACCAAAGAAAAAAAAACTGTTATACAACTATTTTAAGTTTTCCTTACAGGTCTTACAAAACAGTTAAATGACACATAATTTATATTTTTATTAAAATCAAATATTACAGAGTGTTATACAATTGTTATACAACTATTACAAAACTGTTATACAAATATTTTGATAAAAAATTCAATTATTAAAACTGTTATGCAATTTTTCACATCTATATATAAAAATTTCTTCCTATTAGGACTTTTATCGTACTGATGAGCAATTCAATGCAATTAAACTGTTGCAATTGTAAGTTGCTATGAAACTGTAGTAATTGAAATATAATTTTTTTCTTAAATTATATATAAAACTGTTATACAATTTTTTAGCTATATGAAGTAAATATTTAAAATAGAAGCTTTGCCTAGGATAAGTGCTATGCGAATGAAATATTTCTTATATCGTTAGCCAACTGTTAAACAGCTGTTATACAACTGTTATACACTTAGCTTATTGAAGTTAAAGCTCAAATTCTAAATTTTCATTCGCTTTTACCCATATTTGCTATTTGCCAAATGGTCTTTCTATGCCCACAAAACGATATTTGCGTTTATCTAATCACAGCTCTAAACTCACTCCATGTTATTTCTACTTATATGACTGTATACTATAAATGGTATATTTTCAATGCTAGTTCTTAGATTTCTTATATCTATATTTATATATATATTAATTATATAAATGATTAGCTGTTTCCGTAAAGTTAAATTAACTAACTAAGGAGCTCAGAAAAACAAGTTACAGCCATGTGTTCATGTTCTTTTCGTAATTTGTGTAATGCTTCTATAATGTGTCTTTTGTTCTTGAAGTGCTTTTATTTATTTCTTTTCTTTTTTCTTTTTTCTTCTTCTTCTTCTTCCTTTACTTTTTTTGCGTGATAAGCGCCACATATATATACTAAATTATAGCATTAGCAATGACTCAGTATACCAACCAACTGAACTTGAATGTTAACAGTGCAAAAAAAGGCATGATACCAACGTATGGCTTATAAGCAAGTTTCTGTGTATTTGCTTTTTATATCGATAACGAAATGATAGCTGATAAGGCCATTATCTGGCGTAGATTTCAACAAAAACAAACTTGCAGTTTCCCTTAACTCCGCAGCCCTGGTTATATATACATATTGTATATATATAATATTTGATCACAATGGCGCCAATATATTCATATTCATTCTTTCTCCATATATAAAATATGAAATATATATGTAGATATCGGTGCACCCAAGTCCAGGTACCCATGTAATATGGCGCACCTGCAGAACAGGCAAAGAGTGCGACAGGTGAGGCACAACGGCACAACGTCGGCAATTGGCAAAAGGTAAAAGGCAAAAGGCAAGAGGAAACCAGATAAGATACATTTCCAGCTACTTCGTAGCAAAAGTAATTGAAATGCCGGAGCTAATTATAAAGAGACTTGGCCCTGGTACATTGTATATATTGTCATGAGTCAGGCGAATCAATTAAGCAAATAGTAAAAAGTTAAAATTGAAAATGGAAAATTTCTTAACGTGTCTTTTTTTTTAAAAAACCAAACATAGAAGTAAATATTGTTAACAGATGCGACGCACAGTTTTATTTTACCAATTTTTTGCAGTCAGGAAATTATTGACATGCAAACAATAATAATTGAAAACTAAAGTGTAAAACAATTAAGTTGAAATTGAAATTAAAATTGAATTGAACTAAATTGAATCTTGTATAACACTTTAAATATTATTGTATAACCTTCAAATGCTTAAACCAAAGACATCACTTTGCAACAGCTTTGAAGTGATTCGCATATGTTTTGAAGTTACCTTGACTAACTCTATGCCCTCTCCAACTATACACTACACTATATATATTATAATAGTTATAAATTCAGGCATTTGAATTTGAAAGTTTCACATGTTTTAACTCAAATATTTAGTGTTTACAAGTGAATTCAAGGAATTTCATACATTTGAAACGATCACACGAAATATTTTCGAATGAATTTCGTATTTGATGTATGAAATGCATACAACACTCTATATGTAGTTGTTACTGTGTATTTGTATTTGTATTTGTTTCTGTGTATTTGTATTTGTGTTTTGCATTTGTATTTGTGAAGCCTTGTGTATGCCATTTGCATGACACTTCCGCTGACAGAGTTGCCAATCTGCTGGTCACTTGTGAATGTTCATATAAATGTGTATTGGTAAATATTTGCCTCTCTGTCTGTCTGCCTTCTTGTCTGTCTATCTGTCTGCTTGTCTGTTTGTGTACTATTGTGTTTAACGGTCACCGCATTACGACCATATGTAAACACTAAGTAGCACCATCATCATCATCATATTGCACACACACACAACATACTCACACACACGCTCACAACAAACGCCAGCAGCATTGCCAGCGTCATTGTCATATAAACACAGTAACATAAATAAGGCAACTGCGACAGTTGACGTTCATTTGAATGCAACATAACAACAACAAAATAAAAAAAAGAGAACTGAAATTGCCAAATCGTACTTACTTTTATAAATATATATATATAAATATATATATATGTCTATTTGGATGTTGCATTTGAATATTCAGTTTGTTTGTTGCGTTAGTTAGTTATTTATTTGTGACATGATTTGGCGTTTGTCTTCCATCTGTCATGGACTGTATCTCTTTCGGTTTATAAATCTTCTACTGGATTTTCATTTCCATTGTCATCGTCATTTTTATTGTGCTGTTTTTATTCTTTTTTCTTAATCTTAATTTTTTTTTATAGTTTTTTCTATTTGTAAAGCGTGGGAAACGCTAGCCAAAATATTTTCAAATGGCTAACTTTTATACTAAATTATGTTTAAAACAAAAAAATAAAAAAACTGAAACTTATTACCATTGTGCTTTTAGATTAAAAAACACAAAAATTAAATTCATGCTAATTTGAATTTTTGCTAATTTGGCTGTTTCGCTTTGGACTGTTTCCTAATGTTAATTAGAGTGTAACTTGTCTGACTGTTATATACTAAATACAAAATGTTGCCTTAGTTTCGACTATAAACCTGAAAGGCATTGGAGAGTGCTGAAGATTTGCTGAGTTGTAACGATTATGTATGCTTACAGATTTATGAAAAATGTTGTTTTGAGAGTATTATTAGAACTGTTATACAACTGTTATACGACTGTTATACAACTGTTATACAGCTTAATATTTGTTACCTTTTGATAAATTACACTTAATTTACTAAAAAAAGATAATGTTCTACTATAGTTTTTTTTAGAAACACAAGTCATACACACATACAGCTAGGCGACTGTTATACAGCTTAATATTTGTTAAATTTGGATGAATTGCATTTAAGTCATTCAAAAACTAAAAATAATATACTATAATTTTCTTTTGCGACACTAGTCACATACACATACTTTTAAACGACTGTTATACAAATGTTATACAGCTTAATATTTGTTAACTTTTGATGAATTACAATTTACTCAAAACTAAATATGTTCTACTATAGTTTTCTTTTGCAACACAAGTCACAGACACACACACACACACACTTGTACTTATACACACATATATAACAGTTATGTACTGCATTAATGAGTTTTCACTTAGTTGATACTAAAAATAAAATAAAGTGCCAACGTGGGTGAAAGGCATCATAAGACATGGCAGTAAACTACCAAAACGTTTGTATGCATAACCTTTCACAAGTGCCAGCCCAATGCTGTATGCAGAAAGCTAACGATAATGTCTATGATAATGATAATGATTATGATAATGAAAATGATAATGATAATTTTTAACGATCGTGGCTAACAACAAACAGCTAACTGTCAGTGCACACTGCACATACAAAATATGACGCTGAGCCTAAGCGTCAATATACAAATGCAGCTAGCATATGTTAAAGATGTCTAAACACTTTACCGTTACCCGCAGACACTAAACGTACCGCTAAATGTCATGAAAATAAAGCGCACTTCAAAACGTCTCACCTCCCACCACGTAATTCACACCTTACAACTGAAACATCGGACATGAGACCTTGCACCACGTTCACACTATTTGTATATACATATATATATATATATTTAAGTCCGGTCTGGTCTCGTCTGTCCCATAGTGAACTAATGGCGGTGTGACTGTGGGCTTATGCCGGTATTTCATTCATGGAAAACCCATTCAGCGGCTCAGCTAAGCGTCTCATTCAGTTGCCGAGCAGCTGAATAGTTGAAACATTAAATAGCCGCTGGTTGCGGGTGGAGTGAGAAATATCGTTGATAGACAGTAAGCTAAGGGGTAAAGCTATGCTAAGTAAACTAACAGTTAAAATCTTCTAAATTACCAAAACCGTTGGCTTAAGCCACATCAACGGTCAACGTTTTAATAGTAGCTTACATTATGCTGGCATTAAGGCCGACAACAATCATTGTCACGTCTGCCCGAACTGCCAGCACTTTCCCAAACATCTTTAGGTTACGCCTTACTGCCCCACCGGGACAACAACTAGTTGTATGGATAACTAGCTGCATGGGTGGTGGACTGATTCAGTTGGCCCATGAAACGGTTTCACTTTTGCTTAAACTTATCCAAAATGATACCTAAACGGTTATACTAATCAAATAATTACACAGATTTCTCTTATCTTGGCTTAATGTTGCACAGGGACAAAACATTGATTACTAGTTCGGTGACTGCTTGTAGTTGCAAGGTTAGAGGATCGTAACAGGAGTCGCATGAAACGGTTTCACTTTGGTTTTATTTTACACAAAATAATACGTAAACTGTTATACATGGCAATCGGTTACACAGTTGATTTTCATCTTGACCTAATGCTTCCCAGTTGGATGGGGTAGACAGGTGAAAGAGTAAAGGATTGTTTCTGATCCTACATGGAATGGTTTCATTCTTGTTTTAACTAACTCAACACTATGCTAAAAGTGTTATACATATCAACTCTGCATGTAGTTAGCACATTCTTTGCTATAAGCAAACCTAATTACGCCATACATCCAAGGTTCTATCTAAAAGGTTCCATTTCGATAAGTTTCTTTTGTCTGCTAGAAAATGGTTAAGATATATCTTTATGTCTGGATGTCTGTTACCTGAACTGGGTTTCATTTAGGCCAATGTACAGACAGACTGAGTCACTACACCTGTTGGTGCTATGTGTGGCAGTATGATCTCAGGAAGCCGTATGACATCATAACGTCAGGGGATTGCTTGCATTGCTCTACTAATACTTAGACAAACATATATTATATATACCCGGAGAAGGGTATGGAAAGTCTCATTTGTTAGCTGATTGTTTGGTTTACTTCTTCTTTTCTTACTTTTTAGACTGTTTACACGGCGGCACAAAAGTAACTCAATTAAAATTTTGTTTTGCGACCTATTTGCAGTTAGGCAAAGATACAGTTTTGTTGTTTTTTTATTTTTGTATCTCAATATCAACGACAAATATCATTTAGCAAATATTTGGCATTGTTTTTTTTGTATTGCTTTGTTGTTGCTATATTGTCGTTTCAGTTTCATTTTGTGGCAACATTTTTCAATCAAAAAAGGTACAGAAAACCGCAACGAGGCAGCAGCGTTTTAATTACAAGACAAACAAGAAGCGACCCAAAACAATTGCAATTACCAAAGATACATTTCTATGTTGATTGTTCATGTAGTGTATACTATATATATGTATATATATATCTATATATATATATATATAGTAGTTTCGAGTTGTATAGATGATGGTATGCTGTATCTATATATATGTATATATGTTTTTTCTTTCCTTTTTGTATCTGTATCAATGCTTGTTGTATCTGTAGCTGTATCTGAATCTGTATCTGTATCTGTATATGTATCTGTATCTTTTACGTGCTCCATGTAGCGTGGCTTAGGCAGCAGCTGTTGGCCATAATAAAAACAAGCGCGCTTCAAGTTCAAAACGCAGCATGTCAGGCACGCAGACACGCAATGCACGCCAATGCAACAGATGCAGATACAATTCTATCTACTAGATACACTTGGTACCTTTTTTCTTACGCTTGGCCCAGCCTACATGTCAATGGCCCAGGTTAAAAGCAGCTGCCAAGTAGCCAACTTGTTGTTTTTGTCATTGTTGAAGCTGCTTTTGCTTCTGTTGTTGCTGTTATACTTACTTGTTGCACTGTTGTTATACTACATGACATAATGTGAACGACGTTTAGCGTTTAGCGTTAAGCGTTTACTGTATGCCTTCCGAATATGCTAGGCACGTTTTCTGGGTTGCTTGTTGTCAGCGGCCAACGGCCATCGGCCATTGGCATCGACAACGACAACGACAATGACAACGATAACAACAGTAACAACATCCACATCCACATTCACATCCATATCCAAAGCGACATCCACATAGACATCGAACATCGAACATCGCCATCGGCATGCAGTGAATGTGTCTCAGAGAGATGGGTGACATAATTGTTTGTTCAAAAATGCATACAAATGCGTTGTTTGACATCTAACAATCTGTATAGCTGTGTGTGTGAATGCCAAGAGTATACGCAACTGTTATACAACTTTATGAAGCTATATATAAATCAGTTCAAAGATATGTACAGGCATTGAAATGTGTTGAATATCATCTTAAAATCAATCTAAAATTTATTAAGCGTGCTATTAACACAGTTTTACACATTTTAAACAACTGTTATATAAGTTTTATATATCACTTATGAATGCTAAATGACTACATTCTCCAAAGAAATGCTGTCATAGTAGATCTCACAGATGACTTGAAGTGTCATGCTATGAATGAATCATTAGTTACTGAGGGAACTTTTTTTTTGGTGGTTCGATTTTGCATAATAGTTAAGCAATGACTGTTATACAAATTGTTTTACACTCACTTTTAGTAACATTTAAAACCTATAAGATATTGACAAATTATATCGAAATGTATTTTTGTTCTTTTATACACGCTTTAACAACTGTTATACACACTGTGTAACACAGACACACCCAAAACTAAAACACATAGTGCAAAAAATAACCTCTTACAGATAAACTATTCCACACACCCTAATTGATACCATTTCAAAGCTTGGAATGTCTCAAAATTTATAGCACTCAGCTTGCGTCAGCAAGCACTTAAATAGATGAGCTAAGCGATTCAATAAAAATAAATACCAATGACCAACATCACTCCAATAAAACTGGCCAAAATCAAGCACTGATTTCTTGTTAATAAAATTCGACCAGGTCACGCAGCCCAAATAGCAGCAAATGACCCAATCGATGGCAAGCTTTTATCAGTATTTTTCCATTAGCTGCTTATCACGGAATTCATATGTGCCTAAATACAGTTCCCAATGTCAAGATAACAATATGTATATATATATATATATATATATATGTATATACAATTATGGAAAATATAATAGAAACGACCGATATATATATATATGTATATATTTATTATATAAAAGTAGCAACAATTAGTTATAGCATTGCGTAAATTCCATTGAGTTTAAAGTTTAACTGTTATACTTAATACTATAGCAGTTATATGGTATATATATCTCTATATATATATATATCTTTTCTATCTATTGTCTTTCTATTTTCTTTCTACTTTTAGGCCAAAATAAAATTTGTGCACATTTCTTTAGGCTTTATTTACCAATTTGTCAGTTTGGTAATGACTCGCCCAGCTGAAACGTGACTAAGCGCATAGATTTTGGCCAAGATTTCAGGCCCCCAGGCAATCAGCAACAAACTTCGACCTACCCATAGCAAATATATACACACATATACACATATACACATATACACATATATATATATGTATATAGTTAATAGCAGCAATTGGTTATATTATTTCAATGTATATAACGGTAATATGAATATGTTTTCATAAAATGGCGTCATAATTGACACATGCTACAAATGCATCCGCCTCAGATTTCAAATTGTATTTGCAGATTGTAGATTGAAGAGTGAAGACTGAGCGTAGATTGTAGATGGTAGATTGAAGATCGTTGCTTAGTTGTAAAAGAATAGATCACGATTTATACAATAACTGGGTCGAAACAATGAAACAATAATGTGTGTGTATGTTTCTGTGTGTATGTGTGTGTGTAAAATTAGTGAAAGAAACGCTTGAGGAGGTGTCGATTTTAGAAGCGAGTGAGAGTTGGGATAATCGATAAAGCAGTAGAAAAGGAATACTAATGATAGGTAAACTAGTAGAAACTGCTCCAGATAGTTTACAGAACGAGCTAATGATCCCATTATAAAGCTGTCAGCAGTTGTCTTACAGTTTCTTATTAACAAATCAACAGAACTTTTATATAGATAACTACTTAAAAAAGAAATAAAAATAAATAAATAAATAATATATAAATTTCATATAAAAAACATTTTAACAGTTCTAACTTTTGAATATAAAAACCAAAAAAAGAAAAGTCTTTAGAAGAATTGCACATAAAAAAAAGTAGAAACAATTTCAAATCTACTGTAGCTGTGCTTCATGCTAGTTGCAGCTTATCTGATAAGCTGGGAAAGTAAAACTGTAACTGAAAATGATATAAAAAAAAGAGACGCTTTGACAACTGAGAGAAAACTGGGAAATAAGTGAAAGATGGCAAAAGAATGAAAGATGATAAATTTCAGTTAAAGCAGGCATGACGTGAAAGGTGTAGTTAGAATATAAAATAGCATAGAAGAAGAATTAGTAGAAGAAGGAGATAAGAAGAAGCTGCAGCATAACAATTATTGGCAAGCAGTAAAAAATCATCAACAATAACAATGAAAGCTACTCAAATTGTCGCCTCTGGCTAATGCCACGCCTACTTTTGGCATAAGCACACTATTTAAGTTGATTTTTTGTTTTGTTTTTTCTTTTTTTATCATTTATTGTTATTATTGGCATGGCATCCTTTCATCAATATTATTATCGCTAACATTAACATAAAAATGTTATCATTGCTGTTGCCTGTTATTGCTCGTTGGTGTTGACCCAAATGCCTTACGGGCTAAAATCTCTGTGCACGCCCCCTTTTCTGTTGTTGTTGTTGTTGTTGTTGCTGTTGCTGTTGTTGCCTGCATATCAATTTGGTTTTGTTTTTAGTTATTTTTGTTTTGCACGCTTCGATTGCAGCTTTGTTGGTCACTGGGAGAAAAAAAGCAACAAAAAAATGTAAAAAAAAGGCAAAAAAATGTAAAAACAAAAACAAAAACGTTAAATGAATTGCCCCAAATACGTGTTGCTGCTGTTGTAGCATCATTATAATGATCATTATGAATATAACTATTATCATCATCATCATTATCAACATCATTATCATCATAAGCTATGGGTACATTATGATGATCATGCTAATGCGCTGATCAGTCGCCTGGAAACGATAGCCCAAGCCAGGTACTAGCAGCGCTGCCGAAGTGAACGTCAAAGTCATTGCGCCAGCGCCAGCAGCGCAGTCATTTGTTGCTATTTTGTTTTGTTAGAAGTGGAGCAGGCAATGGCAGTAAAAAGAGCGTCAGGCAGGGGGCATTAAAGAAGAAGAGTGTGGGATAAAGAAAGAGAGAGAAAGAGCGCGTGCAGTCAAGTCACGGTCACGTTTCTCGTCACGTTCTCTTGTTGTTGTTGTTGGTGTTGCTGTTGCTTTAGCTGTTGTTATTATACGGTTCTTGTTACTCTTTCATTTGCTTCGCTCTTGTTGTTGCTAATTTGTTTTATGCCTTGTGCTTCGTGTCTGTGTTTGGTGTCTGCTGCTGCTGATCTTTCAGCACATTTTTGCATGCCAGAGCAACAAATGTTTCTATGCTTAAGTCTGATTGCTGTTCTTGTTGCTGTTGTTGTTGTTGTTGTTGTTGTTGTTGCTGTTGACCCCAGCAACATGCAAATGAGTTCAGTTTGGGCCAGCGACTTTAGCATGGACATGCGCTTCCCCAGTTGCCGTTATGTATTGTAAGAAAATAAACTTGCGGTAAATTTGCCAGAGTGCAAGCAACAGCAACAACAATAACAACAACAACAACAACAACAACCACAACCACAACAGCCGCGGCAACAATAACAACAACAGTAGCAGAAGTAAAAGGCAATGAAGTAGGAAAAGGAGTAACAGCTGTCAAGTTGGCAGCTGCTGCCATTGCACTTGGTAGATTATGCGACGCTCTTCACTCGCATGTTGCTAGCAGCTAGCAACAAACTGCTAGCAACTTGTTGCGAACAATAATAAAAACTTCCGTTTTGTACAACATTTTGGCATCTGGTATTTTTTTTTCTTTTATTTTTTTTGCAATTGTTTCTGTTGTTGTTGTTGTTGCTGTTGTTGCCTTTTTTTACGGCCAGTGAAAACGACAGTTTAACGAGTTTTTGCCTGCTGTATGCCGCATGTTATTTGTTGTCTGCTGTCTTCTGTCTACAGTTTACAGTCTATAGTCTATGGTCTATGGTCTATGGTCTACTGTTTGCCGTTGTTGTTAGTGTAAATGTTAGTGTTAGTGGTGGTGTGAGTATTGGTGTGGGTGTTTATGTTGTTGCTATTAAACGCACAATTGAGTGAAAATCTGCATCGAATTGCGCAAAAATTTGATGAGTTTGGAAGTTAATAGACAAACAGCGTACACAAAAATGTAACCAAATGCATTTACCAACTTGTCTTTTGTGTCTGTCTGTTTCTCTGGGTAGTAAGTACTTAGTGGTAACGACACTTGCTCGCCACTTTCTAATATGCCAATATGCCACCAACAGTGGCGGCAACAATAGCAATAACAATAGCAATGCGGAAGCTTCACCCACATAAAAAAGAAAAGAGTCAAGACCCGAGTCGACCAGAACTAAGACCCTGATGAACCTTCTGCACGCATTTGGCCAAGCTGCTTTAGAATTTAGACGCGTTGACCCGAAAATGTTGCTCATAATATACATATGTATAGTCTACACCAACCGGTAGCATTCATACAACCCTCCTCTCTCCCTCTGTCTCTCTTTCAATCTCTTTTCCCTCTCTCTTCTGCAGTCATTTTGCCATTTGTTTCTGCTGGGGAAACGTTTAGTGAGCAAATTGCATTTAATCAGCACAAAATGCAGGAAGAAATCGTTCTACACGAACGATAAATGCAAACGGCATAAAGTGGCATACGAAAGATGTTCTCAGCAGCTGTTGCAGCTGCTGTTGCAGCTTGTGATGATGCTGAAATCGTGTCCAATTGAGCTGCCACATGATTGACACTTGCTGGAAAATGACACGAGCTTAAAATGTCACAGAAAACAAATTATCTGACAGCATTCTCAACTTTTACAAATCACATAAAGATGCAGCTTTAACATTAAGTTATATACGACTTAATGTCAACCGATATGTCATATGAAAAGTATATATGTATATATATATATAGAATGTGCTTTACATTAACAGACAGTCGCTTGAGCCATGCTGCAAATTGTATTTGCCTTTATAAGTTGCTGATTAAAAGAATTTATAAAGGCGACAACTTAATTTTAAGCAGCTTTGAAAGCATTTGAAAGCTCTAAGCTAGCTTTAGTTAATTGGTTTTAGTTGTTGATTATAAAATCAGTAAAAGAACTTTGTAATTTTTTAAAAAGAAGCCTTGAAACTCACTTTAAACTGTGGGTGTGCTTTATATTTAAAATAATTGCATTATAAGAAAGCAATTGAAAGCTCTAACCCAACTCGAATATCAATTTTAAATTGATTTTTGCCAATTCTTAGTAACTTCTTTTTATCTTTTAGAACAGCACAAGATACTTTTAAGCACTTGAAAGCTCTGTACTCAATTCTTGCATTTCTTTGCAGAGATTTGATACAACATAAGCTTAAAGCTCACATTATCTTCTACTATCACTATAATCAATTAATAGCATTTATAAGGTTTCAATATTCATGATTAATTTGTTGTTAATGAAATATTTTTTATCTCTTATTTGTTTTTTATTGTTGTCTATTAACTGGCTCCGACGACTCTCTCTCCTTAGCTGTTCTTCCTTGCCCCTATCCTCTACACATGGATGAAATTTCAATTCACTCAACCGCATCCGGCGCAAAAAAGAAAAATAAACTTCCCATTTTCATTTTCATTTTCATATGAAATTTTTCCATTTTTCATTTTTCATTTGATGTCATAACTTTGAGGTCGCCTTTGTCAAGCCTATCGTCTATAATATGCGACAGCAAAGTCAAAACATAAATACACACACACACAGTTACACTCACACACACACGCACACACACAACTTGTTTTGTTTTTGTTTTTTTGTGCTGTGTTTTTTTTTTAGGTATTTTTACTTTCAAACACTTTTACTCTCGATTGTTTTTTGAAAAGTTTTAGCATTTTTATGAGCTGTTGGCCACCGATGAACCTCGCACAACAATAGAGGAGTGTCTACTCCCCTCCCTCAGCAGCCTCCTATGCATTCCCTATTCATTTGTTTAAAGCCTTTGTTTGCTTGCATGGAATTTAATTTGGTCGAATGTCACGCAACTTTTGGGATCGCACGCATCAAAAGCCGCTTATAAGGGTTACGTTACCATTTGCTTTATTTACCCCCCAAACTCCTCCACACAGTTCAACGCCTCCTCCATTTTACTTCCTACTATAGCACCCTCTCTCTCCCTCTGCACTATATAATCAGCTTTTATCATTGGCTCTGTGTGTGGTTTATGTCATTTGTTTACTCATCATCAGTTCCATCTCCCCCATACTTCTTCCACTTGCTGTACTCTACTTTATGTTCCCTTTCCCCTTTCTTACTTACTGTAAGGCATTTCGCCTTCGTTTGATCTCTTGATCGTGTCAAGCTACGGGCTGTAACTTAAAACAGCAGCGCCCTAAGTTCATCGCATAATTGCAACAGTTTACAACAAAAGCATAACCAATGCAACAAATGCAGCGAAACCTGCCTAAAGAGTCTGCATACATATGTATACTATTATTATGCCCTTCAGATCGACTCAATTAATGCAGCTTTACTGTATTAATAAGCATTGCAGCTGGCAGCTGTCAGCCAGCAGCTATCTTAGGTCTTCGTTTTACTTTGTTATGTCGTCATATTCGATTACATTCGATTGGTAATCGGATCACTTCCTGCTTGAATACTTATGTCTACACTCGTCTAACCCTTTGCCCTTTCTCGCTTTTTGCTTTTTGTATAGAAAATCGATCCATTGACACGCATACAGGAGGAGATCAAAGAGGTGGTGCGACGCGAGGAGGAATACCGTCAACTGTCAGCCACAGCGCTCTCATCCAATGGCACGCCCACACCAACAACTCCGATCAAGGTGGAGTCTTTCGACACAGCCTACACAGTGAATACCAATGGCAATGGAAATGATGTAGACCATCATCTAGAGCACGATGAGGAACAGGAACAGGGTGGTTTGGTTACCGCACAGCCCGCAGCAGTCACATCATTGCTGGTGCCCATCGAGGAGCAATCTCTCTCGAATACGCCCTCCCTGGCATCCAGTGTGAACAGTAACAGTCACAAGGAGGAGAGCCTCGATGAGCAGCATTCTGATGATTCTGGCATCTCCGCTTCCTCCCTGAAGACGATTAACAACAACAAAGACAATAATGGCAACAATATCAATGGAGCCAAGCAGGGCTTAAAGCTGATCGTGGGACGGCAGGAGCAAAGATATATTGGACCAAATTGTTACAATATGACACCAGACCCACCGCAGCAAAAGCTGATGACACGAACAATCTCGACACCACAGTTGAACAACCGTCAGTTTGCGTTCAGTGGCGCCACAAAGGGGGTAATGCAACGTTTTATTGCCTCGCATGGCAAACTCCAGCTGGGCAACGTTACGCCCACTATGATGACACCTTCTACACCCATTCTATTGCCTTCCAATGGCAATAGCCCTACCAATGGCAGTCAAACTCTTAAGCTAAACACACGCACTGCATTGGCCTTCCTTGAATCAGGCAACACCTCGCCTTTGACCCTCAAGTTGGGCAACAACAACAACAATACGAGCACTCTATCACAGGGTGCCATCGAAAGAGATTCAGAAGGACGACCACTGAGACGCGGCTATGTGCCAGTCGAACAGAAGATTCAACGTGAACTTCAGGACTTGAAATCCCGCGAGACGGAACTAAAGCGTCTGCGTAAAATAAACCGACAAAATATGCTCGAAAAGCTGTAAGTCTTTAATATCCTATTAAGTCATTCATATATATCAATTCATTTTCATACAGTCAATTGAGCACTGACGATGAGGCCGATGCCGATGATGATGATGATGAGGACTCAGAGGTGGAACACTGTTATGGTCCAGGAAAATTGCGCAATGCACAGTCAACGCTTGAGCTGGATAGAGAAAGGTAAAGAAAGTTAAGATATTTCTAGGGAAAGTACAGATTTTCCCCAAGCTTCCTATAAAAGAGAATTTTCCTATAGAGTTTAGAGTAGTTCCTTAAAGTATTTTCCTTTTGATATGGTATGTAAAGTCCCTAGGTAGAAGCCCTTGCAAAGTATCATAAGGTTTCCCCGGAACAAAATTCATACAGAGAACTTTAGATTTCAGTTCTTATTCCGGCAATGTTTACCACTATTTAGTTAAAAGTTGTTCACTACACACAAAAGTTAACTGTTGATTGCCTAATGCTTTTACAACTTATAATTATAGCTCTATATAGATAACATCTGATAATAAGCGCGTGCTAATCATTTATATGTTATCAATCAATTTATATATATAAATAGTTAATAGTATAATTTTGTTTTAGAAGTAAATATCCGTAGACCCTTTTTTAAAATCTATTAATTCTTCTTCCTCAACAGCATCGACCTGGAGATGATGGGGCACAAATCGTCAGGAAATCGTAGCCTGAATGTTGGTAGTGTCATGGCCAACGGTGGAAATATGCTACAAATAACAGGCTCCAATTCGGGTATGCGTCCGGCTATGTCATTGGCCCAACTGTGTGATCTGACACCAGAGGAGGCACCGTCGTCTCATCGACTAATCGCACAGTGGGAGAGTTTGATCAAAAAAAATGCCGAGGGCATTGAAGCGGCCATCTAAAGAGGCGGGGCCACCAAAGTACACCAAATTATTATTGTAATGTCCCAAGCACTAAATGATCCTAACAAGATCCCTATCACATTATAATGCTAGATGGTTTCCTTTATATTTGTATGTATTATTAATATTATTATGATTACAAAAATATTTTTTTTTTGAAGTTCAATCTATTGTCGATGATCGACATATATATAAAATATACATATATATATATTTTATATATATATATATATATATATATATATTCGATCGAGTATGATATAAAACTAAAATCAACGAACTACTTTTAATGTCAACCAATTAGTGTGCATGTACTTAAAACAAAAATTAAAAAAGAAAAACAGAAAACAAAAAAGAAAAACAAAAAAAAGGATAAATAATGGTAATAATTTGTAATTTATGTATGTAATGTCCTTATATAAATTCAACTATTGTATATAATATTTCGTGTTTGATGTGCAAGTTTTGGTCCACTTGTTTATAATTTATTAAAAAAAAAATTAAATATACAAACAACCTTTACGTACATATAATATATAGTACAGATTATCGTATCTATATACTTATTATGTATATTTATCAATAATACACCTACTTATGATATGCGATACCAATATGCGAAAACGATTTAATAAAATAAATATATATTATTAAAACCCGTTTAAAGATTTCTATAATTATTATCCACATTTTTATCGTATGAGCCTTTTTTAGAAATGGTTAAAGAGAACTATTAGATTCGTTCAAAATTGAAATGTATGTAACAGGTAGAAATTATCATCTGATAAACCATAAAGTACAGGGTGGCCCATCTAGCGTTTGCTTTTTGAACTATCGATAATTTTGACTTTAACATTTCGAATGTCATTGTCAATGTGTCTGATATTTAGTAGAAGGTTTGCGGTCTACGAAATAGTTAAAAAAAAAATTTTGACAAATATATACTCGTTGTTTTTTTATAGCGATTTTAAAACGCAAATCTTTCGTGGACCACCCTATATATATATTCTAGATCACGGTACTAACTAAGTCGATCTAGCCATGTCCGTCTGTCCTTCCGTATGAGCGCCTGTTTCTCAGAATAAACAAATAGAAAAAAAATCGTTCACTTGGAATCAGTTCATATAAATTTTTATCGGTTTTAAACAAATTATAAGCTGTAGGACAGCAATTTTACAATTTTTGCTCTCATTTTATATTTAACATTCTGTTTAATATTCTGTTTTGTTTTTTATTTATAGCTGACGAACAGCATAAAATATAAATTTAAGCAAACTTCTAAACCTGTGGTTTATTTTATAATAATCATTTAAATACAACATATTTGCATATAACTCATGCTTGCTTAAAAGGAAATATCGAATATATGCAAAAAATTTTCTGCATTATAGGTTTTGCATATAACCGGTATATACTGTATATATATATTATATGTCGCGGCTACTGATGCCGATCAAGTTTATTTATGCTATATAGAGTGGGAGATGCTTTTCTACTTATTACATAGTCATGCTCGTCCGAACCTATTAGTTTCCTTTTTTCCTAAAAAGAGAGAAAATCTACTCAGAGCAACCAGGCACAATCGATCGGTGTTACATTTTTTAGAGCTTTATTCCCATAAGCCACAAAACATGCAAAAGAAAAGCACAAAGAGAATCGCGTAATAAAGACCAAAAGAATGCTTCAAAACTTGTGCAAGCAACTAAAAGCATGCTACAGTTTTTGTTTAATTTATTTGCATTTAGCACGTTGATAACAGTTGCTTCCGAAATAAGACTAATAAACTGAACTGAAGGTAACGCAACGTTAGTTTAACATAAGAAACTTGGTAGACAATAAATAAGGCTACTGAAAGAAGTGATATGGTGACGTATGCGTAATTTATGGTATATTTATTAAGCATACGACAAGTGTGACACAATAACAAATATACTTGACTGGTTACAGGAATTCTTTAAATAACAGAGACATAAAATTTATAATTGTATTGTTAAACGCTCACAATTTGAGGTTCCGTTATAGGACTATGCTCCTAGCGTACCATTGCGATTCGGTTTTCTGCCATCTGTAATCGCCTAATCTGACTGTCATTGCTCAGTCCCCAAATTTAGGATCCATACATCCAAATAGACGCAATAATCTGGCGAACCTGATTTTATCCAATTATGACCGCAGTAGAACATAATATGGCTCTGGTAGCGTATATTTTTATGTCTAGAAAGAGCGTGTTGCTATTATCCCTACTGTCGAATGCCACGAGTTCTTGATCGATGACCCGACGGAGTTGCTTGTCGGTACACTAGAAACTAATATTTAAAAAAAATATATAACTTCTATCCTTTTATAATTACCAACGCATTAAAGCAAAATACGGTTGAAATTACCTTTAGGAAAAGTCAAATGTTAAGATTATTTTTGTTAACCTTCCGGCTTATACATTTCGAGCTTCTATGTTTATTTTAGTTTTTTTGCGACAATATGTAGATTTCTCTAGAATACAAATGTCAGACGAGGGAACCTTTGTAAAACATTACAGAGGTTTCCTCAGGCAGTTCAGGTGTTGTTCAGGTTTCCAGAAAGTTCTCTTTGCTTTCAATTTATGTGGATCTCGTATGAAAAATTACTGCACTGAAGTTGTCGGTATAAGATGTAATAATAATAGTAATAATATAAATAAAATAAATGTTATATTAATGTAATATATAAATAAATTAATGTATGCATTTTAAGAGGGAGCAGCTTTTTTCTCTCGCAGAACTACCTACGGATCTAGTTTCCAGCTAAAATAATATTTTCCTTGTAATAAAAACGAAAATGAAAAATTGACTTTTAAATCAAATTTTAATAGTTATTTCTTATATTTCGTGTAAATATTCAGCGGTTATTTTTTCCTAAAGGACTCTTCATCATTGCAGGAGTTACGAATTTACATTATGTTTCCATGCAATAGATACACCCCAAACATGTTGCAATGACAAAATTCCCAATGAAGGTAAAGAATCAATGGGCTAAAAATTAAAATATATAGAATTTATTTATTTATTTATTTATTTTTTTGCAGACCGTAATGCAAATAGTAAATAAAACAGATAAAAAATACAGTATTATCACCGACGAAGAGATGGAACTAATTTATTTAAAGTTCTCAATCTCCCAATAAGTTCCTTAAGGTATTTGCGCAATACTCTTGACAATTCATAAGCGCCAAGGAGTAAGCAAATCCAGATAAGGGAACACCAATATGAAGAACATGAATAAAAATTATTTGCAACAAAGTGCGAAATAATGTAAATTTTCTATTATAAAGACTATTAAAATAATATAATAGTCTTCAAGATAGAAAGAAACTTATGAAGGTAAATCAAAGCAACCTTAACATTAAATAGGAAAACAATAGCTATTTCTACAGTGTGTGGATATAACTAATTGGGAATTACAAGTGATTTAATTTGATTGTTAATTCATGTTCTCATTGCTTTAAATGTCATATTTCACTTTACATTTACTTTTTGTATTAATTTATTAGTAACCTTAATTCTTATATATATATGTTACTGATACATATTTGCAACTTATAATGTAGTAACAGTAATTACTATTAATATTATTATTATATATCATAAGCTAGTTTTATATATAACATTATTATTTCTGTACACAGTATTTACCCAAAAGTATTTTATTGGTTAGCTTCTTATTATTGATTATGACTATTTATTATTATTATTATTTTTATTAAATCTTGCGACTAGCTAGATTAGTTGTGTGAATCCGGAGAAGGCATCTTCTATGTAGGCAAAGGGGTTCTCGAAGTCGGGTATACTCGAGTACAGTTTTTGGATTGCGGATTGCGGAATCTCAGGGTATTACCCCTAACCATCAGTTCGGGTTTCGGGTTGGCCACGGTACTGTCGAGCAACTTCATCGGGTCGTCGACCAAATTCTAGTTGCATTCGACAAAAAGGAATTCTGCAATGCGCTTTTTCTGCATATCACAGAGGCGTTTGAACGCGCATGGCATACTGGCCTGCTGTGCAAAGTAAAAACCACGCTGACAGCGCCATATTATCGTTTAGTGCGCTCTTATCTGGAAAACAGGAGATTCGCCGTACGTTTCCATTCCGCGCTGTCCGGAACATACGAAGTGGCAGCTGGTGTTCCGCAGGGAAGCGTATTGAGCCCACTGCTACACTGCCTATATACGCATAACATGCCACAGCCAGATGCTTGCTTGCTCGAAAAATGCATGGTTGCCACCTTTGCAGATGACGTCTGCGTAACATACAGATCGCCCTGCGAGCACGAAACAGCTGAAGGCATCCAACAATACGTCTCAAAATTTGATCAGTAGGCAAGACGCTGGAACATATGCATTAACAGCGGAAAGTGCGTCAATGTCTGTTACACGCTGAGACGTAACACACCCTCTGCAATCACAATCAACGGAGCTCCAGTCACACAGGCCACTTCAGCTTAATATCTGGGGGTAACTCTAGATAGGAGGTTCACGTTTGCTGAACATGTGGGAGTACTATAAAATCGAGTTAAGGCTGCTGTAGCTTAGCACTACTGGCTGCTCAACCCTCGCAGCAAACTATCACTGGCCAACAAGGTGGTCATATACAAACGTGTAATTGCTGGGGGGCTGACCAGTGACAGTCAGATAAAGCGTTTGCAGGCTACACACAACCGAATCGCAAGGTTGATCACCGGCTGCGAATGGTATGTCAGAAACACAATTATACATCGGGACCTCAAGTTGTTGACGGTGTTTGACCAAATAAACAACCACTCCAGCCGTTATAACGACAGACTGGAGCGACACAGAAATAGGTTAGCTTTGGAACTAACCAGGACCAGAAACCAACAACGAATTATGAGGCGACAACCGTGGAACCAAATGAGCCGGAACCCTAGAGGGAGACGTAGAAGCTGAATCTGCTAATTTGTGATGTTATTGTAATTTGTTATTTGGATTTGTTATTATTACTTGCCACTATGTATAAGTTAACCCACTAGGGTTAGCAGGCGAGCCATTTTTGGCAGAAAAAGAAAACAAGGTTATAAAGTAACCCCGTATATCTTAAATAAAATAGAAAAAAAAAAAAAAAAACTTATTTACTTGTTTGAGTAAGTTGTCAGACTCATTAAGACAAGAACTTACCAGGAGCTTGTGAGGGTGTTTTGTGGACACAATATCACTCGCTTCTTAATTCTCAGACGAGGAGAAAAATTCGTAAAAAGAATCAAACGCAATTTCTTCCTACAATCACCATGAACACTTAGTGATGATGCTCCCAAGTCCCACGATGTCAATTCATGTTTTCTACTTAGAGTTACCAGAGTGCATTCTTTCTATTCAATTTATTACTAGGTAGAATATAAGAAAGCTTCAAGTTAAGAGCACATTATACTTAAGACTGTACAAATTCATTACAATTATCCTTTTAGATTTTGATATATATATTTTTTACACTTTCCGAATAAATCAGACTATAAAGCATTTTTTAACAGAAACTATGGTAAATCCAAACAAACTTGAAAGAATTTTTATTAAAAATATTTCAATTAAAACAATTAGTTTGAGTTGTTGAACGTTTTATATTTTTTGTTTTGAATAGTGCACATTATTATTAGTAAATTGTTATTAGTAATAGATAATGAAATAAACATTTAAGTTATAAAATTTATTTATAAGTAGTTTCAGTTGCGCCTTTTTTTTAACAGAACTTAATCATGTTGTGTAGTGTTAAAGGTTTTTGCTTTCAATTTATTTTTATTCATCGCATAAATAAAACTACACTACAAAACAGCACATCAAATTTACTATATAAGTATATATATATATATATATATATATATATATATATATACTCATTGAATATATGCTTGTGTATGTATACATATATATATGTATATACATATATATATATATATATATATATATATATATATATATACCTGTGGTATATAGGTATACGCATATTGTTGTTCAGTCTTTGATTTTAAGCTTAACGGGTTAAGATTAAATATATGCAGTTAGGAGAGAAAAAAAATTATTTTAAAAAAAAACATGTGTATGTATAGAAGTATGTATGCATATATGTGTATGACTACATACATATATTCATATATGTATGTGAACTAACTTAAGTTTCATATTTTTTTTTTTTTTGGAAGGGGAAATTGGTTAGAAATGGTTTGTTTTGTTGGTCAAGATGTAACAAACTAATTGATTTTGTGGGAATGCGCTAGGAAATGTCCTTTGCGGGGCGCAGCCCCTGGAACGCTTCAGTATAATCGTATTATTATTATTAAAATTATTATTATTTATATTGATTGTAAATTATTTTAGTTAACGAATTCACATTTTGCTGGACTCCTCGTCATCTTGGCCACTAGATGGCAGCGCTGGTGATACTGAACCCGAACCTGAACCAGAACCAGAACCAGAACCAGAACCAGAACCAGAACCAGAACCAGAACCTAAACCAGAACCCGAGCCGGAATTAGAGCCAGTTGCCGATCCAGATTCTATTGGTGATCTTGATTCGGTTGCTGTGCAGCTAGCCGACTTTGATTCGATGGCCGCCTGCAGCTCGACGAATATATCAATGAGATTGTTAATTCCAATCAAATAGCCATCCTCATGGTTGCCAACCTTCCAGGCTGAATAATGATCAATATGCATCTGGGATGGTAGAGCCACTGTCTTGGCAAAATCAATTAACCAAACGCTTGCATGTGTCTGATCATGTACGAATAGCAGGGAGCTGCCAATAACCTCATGCGTCTGGAAGAACTCCGATACGGCCAATGTGGCACGTATGGCACGCAAACGTTGTATATAACGTGGCTAAAATGCATATAAAGATAATGAATAGATATATATTGGCAACAATACTTTAGATTATATATGTAATAAACTTACCAGAATATGTGGATGGCCGCTAAGGAACTCGCTGAAGGCCAATTTGATTTGTTCGCGTGACTTGGTCGTTTTGAAATCTTTGGAACTGGTGCCGTCGCTCTTCTTAATGCCCTGAAATTTTAATTAAAGAAGGGACATTAGGACTGTCATTGATCATTGTGTTGGTATTTTAATGTTTAAGTATTGTTATTATATTGATCATTAGGTGGAGTACAAAGTAGGGTAACATATTAAGTACAAGAAATTCTATTGTTGTATCGATTTAATGCAGTAAAATGTTTTAAGTTCAGTTTATTGTCGATCTAAATCAATATAAATGGATATTCTTAATTAAAATATTAAGCAAAGTAATAATGCCAATGAAATTTAAAATGAAATTGGCGTATAAAGAAGGAATTGGTTATTACTTTAAGCTATTTACTTTAAGCTTTTAATTGTTATAATAACAAAGCAATGATAATGCTGAACCAGATGACAATGATAATGATAATGACAAAATCAATGATATAAATAAGGAAAAAAAAACAAATGAATTTGCTACTGATAATTATGGTTATAATACTGAGACTTGTGTTTACCAATACTAATGAAAGTGCTAATGATAAAACTAAGGAAATTACCTATGGTATGCCATATGATGATGCTTATGATAATTTCGATATCGACTATGCTAAAGAGAATTTCAGTGGTAAACCCATTATTAATAGGGATCATATTGTTAATGTAAGCCTAATAATAATGCTAATAGTTAAACCAATGATACTGATAATAATGCTTATAATAATATATATAATATTATTATAATAATATTAATAGTAAGGTAAACAACTAATATTAAGGATTAGTATAGCAATAATAATTATAATGATAATAATGATCCTAATAGAAATGTTAATACCAATAAAAAATATAATGTCAAAACCAATGATAAAAATATTAATAATAAGGCCAATGATATTCCCAACTAAAATAATAATGAAAAGATGAAAAGAAACAGCCCTAAGATAATTCCAATGGTAAACTTAGAGCTAATGCTATTAATTTAGATATTGCTAATGATAATTTAATAAGTGATAATAAGTATTGCTAGGACTCACCTCAATACGGAAACCCAAAGTGGCCGTGCTGGAAATGGTTTCACGCCAAACCATGTAACGTGGCTTGGTAACTGCCTTGGCAGCATGCTCCTCAGCATTGGGTGCGAGTGCATCGATCTGTATCATTTTATCATACATGTCCTTGCGCAATTTGGGTTTCTCCTTAGCCTTAGATAGCTCCTCCTCCAGGTATGTGCGCACACCCACCTTGCAGTCCATAACACAGGGCTGCACATAGTCACTCAACAGATCCTGTAGCTGCAAATAGACTATGGTAACAGAAGAGATTGAATTAGGTTGGATTAGGCTGTAGGCTGTAGTCAGACTCTAACTTACGTTCACCATCTTCGCTGGTCACCTGACCCTTGTAAACCGGTACATATGGACGCAGAACATCCTGCATGAGCACCTGAAAACATTCTTCTTCCTTGGGGCAGAGCTTCTTGAGAACGGTACCCGGCTCGGGACCAGCCTTGAAGTTACCCTGATGACCGGCTAGCTGTACCCATGGATAGCGCTGCTTCTTATATGTTTGAAAGAAGGGTGTCCATTGCACAATATTGCGTATCTTTCGCCAGCCGGAGCTCTATAGTTAAGTTAAAAATAAAAGAATGAAAGAGAAGAGAGAGACAGAGGGAAAGGGAAATCAATTAGATATTTTAAATGCATTTTATTATAATGGCCATGGCGCCATCTGGCGGCAAGTTTAGTATCAATTTCAATTAATAATTAAAAAAAAAATATATATATATATATATATATATATATATATATAATTATTAAGAGAGAAAAAAACAAGTTGATTCTATAAAAAATAACAGTAGTAGTAGACGTGGCCGAGACTCGCCTCTGGTCATGACCCATTAATGTTACAAGACAATTAAAGTTAATGACATCAACACATGCACAGTGTCCGGCTGGCATTAATGACGTCAATGATTAGTCAGTGGCCAGCGAAGTGTCAGCTGTCACCCAATGCAGGAGGGTGAGGTAGATCAGAATCTGTGATCGCACCGTTTGGCACCAGTTAACACCGGATCTTACCTTCTTCGTACTGGTTGCCGTCGATATATTGGTTGTGCCGCTAACTGTTGCTGTTGTGGATGTTGCTGCCGATGTTGAAACATCGGAATCCCACTCAGAGCTCAGATCATCGCTGCTGGCATAGCCATAATCACGTGGCATTGGCACCTCCAGCAGCGATTTTGAGTACTGTATATAACCAGGACAGAGACTTTGACCCAACGGCGAATGGGAACGCATTGGTGGCACTGTCATCGTCATGGGCAATGGATGCGAATGTTGCTGTGATAGCTTACGTCCACCAATGGATGCAAGGCTAACATGTTCACCAGAATTAGCAGTGATGCTGATGGTGGGCATCGATAGCTTCTTTTCAGCTCGTTGCTTGATGCCATGCGCCTGGGCAAAGGCCAAACTGCATTTGCGTGGTTGCATGTTATTGCCCGATAATTTGCGGCGGAATATTTTTTTGGTGGCGCCAGCAGCACCACCACCACCACCACCGCTACTGTTACCACCTGCATTAGTATTAGCATTAGCATTAGCTGCTCCAGCAGCATCCTCGCTGTCAGTATTACTGAGTGCTTTGACAGCGCCACTCTGAGCTGCATCGCTATCAACGCCATCATCATCATCCACATCGGCATCATTATCCTCATGATTGTCATCGACATCGTCATCATCATCAAAGCGCAATTTGGCTATATCCTCGGGCAGCACATCCGGAAAGTGTAGCAACTTTACGGTGACCTTTTTACCCGCTTCATTATAATAAACTTCCTTGGCGCTCATCCTATCAAAGTCCTCGTAGATGCGCACCTGTGGCGATGGAGGTGGTGTTGGTGGCGTTGTTGGTGGTGTTGTTGATGATGTTGTTGTTATTGTTGTTGTTGCTGTTGTTAGTGGTGTTGTTGTTGGTGTTGTTGTTGTTGTTGGCAGTATGGGTGGTGTTGTTGGTGTCGTTGGCGTTGTTGGTGTCGTTGGAGTTGTTGGTGTCGTTGTCTGTGTTGTTCCTGACCGTGTGCTACGTGGCGCTGGTGGCTGTGTGAGTGCACACACGGACATTTTACAGGACATATGTGGGGCGTCCAACTGACGTCCACTTACTCATTAGATGCACCACCACTACTAAACCCACCAATGTATTTTTACTGCACAAAGAGTATAAATATCAATGTGGATAACTTAAAGTGATTGTTGTTGTTGCTGCTGTTGCTGTTGCTGCTGTTGTTGGTGCTGCATTGAATGCGATTTGATTGATATCTGCGCATTTGCGAACCTGTTCGCGCCTAAGCCACAATTGACCCACCGAACGACCCACCACCAAAGCAAGTGCTCTACCCGGCATGACTATCTATGCACACGCAACGCACAATGGCGTACTATTAAAACTCTGTCAAGGGGGTTAATTTACCTTAAACTGAAACGTTTAATAACTAACTCTTTGGAAGGGGATCTTTAACATAAATAACCCCCTTCGACTAAGCCACTGCATATACCCTGCAATAAGTCAAGCAATTTCAGCTGACAATTCAATTGCCGGAGACAAAGCATTGAACAATGAGCTCAACTATAGGAAAACAGATCGCATTAGCAGCTTGCAGTGTAGCCAAACTGGAAAGGTAAAGAAAGTGTGGTGAAAGAGCAAAGAAAGTGTTGAAGCAGAGAACTGTATAATTCGCTTAGTTAAGTAAAGCAATATGACAAGTTGATAGATCAGTTATATATATAATATAATATAGATTTAGATTGGAAGAGGGATTTCCTACTAGAAAAATCTCAAACTTATCAGACTCACAAGCTGACTAAGAGGCATAGAGAGCACTCTGAAACAGATATACGAAACAGTAAGTAGGGTTAGACAGAGAGAGAGAGATGGAAAGAAATGGAAAAATGTCAATTGTAGCTATACATACGTATGTATATTTATATGTGTAGAGAACGAGTAAGAGAGGGGAGAACCAAAGCAACGCCAGCTAGCAAAACTTGCCAGCACATTCCTAGATGTCTTTCTCGAGGTTTCGCTATGTTGAAATATAATAGCTGTAACTTTTGACTTTATATATATATATATATATACATATACAGATTTCAATATAGTTATTAAAAGAAATCAATATGGAAAGAGTATCAGCAATTCGTTATGTGTGAACAAAATAAAGCTTGAACAAACATGTGCTTATTTTGGTTTGTTGTCAGCATTTTGTTGTATGTTGCTGATGTAGTTGCTGCTGTTGCTGTTGATGTTGCTGCTGCTGATGTACTCATTGTAGCTGTTGTTGTTGTTGTTGCAGTGGCGCACACATCAATCAAAATTGATTAAATTTAATACATATGTATGTACAATAGTAAAAACACGCATCTAAGTAGGCATTGTTGGAGCGTGTTGGCATCTTGGCAGCTCCATCTGCGGCTGGCCGACTGCCACTTGTACAACAGGCCAGCAACCACCTTTAGATAATTATGTTTGTATTGGTATGTAAGAGTATAAGTACGTGTATCTATTGGTGGTCTCTCTTACAGTACGAAAAAAAATAAATAAATATAAATAAACCACAAGCAAAACAAAATGCATTTAAATCAACTTAAAAAAAAAACACTAAAAAACAACCAAAAACACTAAAAAAAAAAACAACATTTAAAACAACTTAAAATCACAGCAACAACAACGACAACGAGCAGCTTCAACCACAGCAAGAATTGGGGGGCAAGGCAAACCGACGAAACGACCAAATAACCAAATAACCAAATAGCTAAACAACTCAACAACAGCAACATTATGATAATAATGGAAATGTTAATGTAAACAGCAACAACAGCAACAACAACAATAACAGGAATAGCAACAACAACAACAACAACAGCAACAGCAACCACAATAATAATAGGGAATCAAGAATGGAAACGAAGCTATCCAGTTACACAATCTCATACTCTCTCTCATTCTTCATTCTGCGCTCTTCAGCACTTGCTGTCTTCTCTGCACCTAGTCTCGCTGTCTCTCTCTCTGCTTCTCTTTCTCTCTAAAAACATTTGACGTCATTTGCAAAAGTTTCGCTAAGCGATAACAAAATAACAACAACAACGACAACATCAACTGCAAACCTTGAAACGTACTCGTTATATGAGGTGTGCCTATATGTATATGTGTTTGTGTTTGTGTGTGTGTGTGTGTGTGTAAGCATGCGTGTGTACCCGCATATAGGCCACAATATGGCGTCTATAAGTAGGCCGATCGATATGGAAGTGCAGAGATACACCGGAACAAACGAATTGCAGCTGCACAAAACAATAGAAATAAAACTATATAAGAATTGCCAGAGACAGTTAGAAAGAGAGATAAAGAGAGAGAGGAAAAAGAGTATAGACATCCGTATAAATATTTGGTATATAAATTACATATACATATATATATATACTAAATATAGTATATATAATATATACTTTAGTATATACCGTAGATTGCATTCTGTTTGTAATGATGATGGGTGCGGTCGGAACTGAACCGTGTGAAACACACACCAACTGATAAAGGAATACGCTACACATACACATACACATGCACACACACACACACACACACAGCACTACACACATATTGTACACACATGTTCACTGTTTATAGTGTAGACGCTCTACACATTCTACAGTAGCTTAAATCGAATTTTTTTTTCTATACTAATTTGATTTTAATCTCTCAACATACGCATCGTTGATTACATTTACTTCGTGTACTATTACTTAAGTCTCTTTTATTCAACTAGTAGAATTCTACTACTTTCTTCTTCTTTGTATCTTTCTTTTTTTTATTTCAATTCAAGCTTAAGTTTTTGATTTCCTTTGCTTTGTCTTTCTTTTTAATTCTGTCTTTAATCAGGCGCCTAATTCTATTTGCTGCATTTTCAATTGACTTCTGGGAGATAGCGCTGTCTTTTTTTTACCCTTTCTTTCTTCTCTTCCTTTCTTCTGTCTTTCTTCTCCATCTCTTTTCTTATTATTTTCTTCTTTTTATATTTCATTTAATTTATTATTCAATTGGTTTTATCCTTTCTAACTATCAAGCTTTTCTTAATGTTTCCTGATTAGGAATCTGAACAATTCTTCGAAAATTTGCTACAGTTGCCTTATAGCCATTTTATTTCTGCGAAAGAACCTTCTTATAACGTATATTATACTCTTTTTCATTACTTTCTATTATCTTTTTTATCTTTCCCTTTTTTATCTTATTTTTTTCTTCTTTGATGTCATCACTTTTTCTCTCTTTCCAAAATAATCTTCTTTCTTCTAGGAAACGATCGTTTTTTTAAGCACTTTCTTTTGCTGCACCTTCTTTCTTGCTTTGTGCACATTTCGTTGATTCTATACCCACACATTGTGTATCTTTAACATTATTTTTGTGCATTTCTTTTGTCTCTGCTTGCCTCTGTTTGTCTATTCTGTGTACTCTCTTCTAATTTCTGTTTAAGTCTGCTTCATTGAGAGTTTATTCATATCTTTTATTTTATTTTAAATATTTAATTTCTTACTAAGTATTCTGACCCTATTATTCGTCTTTATTCCTCTTTCTATCACCATTTTTCGTTTTTTCTTTCCAATCTTCTATCCTTAAGTTCTTAAGTGTTTCTTCCAATTAGCTTGAGCAATTAATTTTACACTCTGATCGTTAATTTGCTATCTTGTTATCTAATAAAAAACAAATTCTTACAATCTTCGACGACAACTCGATACACCCCGATACCTATATATATATAAATATATATATATATAAATATATATATATATATATATATGTGTGTGTATTTCATGTATTTGCATGAGGTTCTATTGTAGATATAGTTATAGATATAACTAGATAAATATGTTTGTATTGATGTGCATTTTGTAGACACACAAGTCGTGGCTGGGTGTGGGTACATTGTTTGGGGTACGTAACACTAACTTTAACGATCCACTTTCCTCACCCTCCCTCTCCCACATACACACATGTACACACACACACACCAGCCCCCTTCCCTTTGTCACAGCAAGCACTAGCTATCCACCCATCAGCCACCCCAACGACGAATTGCGCTTTATGTGCGGCATTCACGCCGCATAACAATGAAAACAACAACAACCACAGCAAAAAAAAATATCAAATTTTTTTATGTGTATGTGTGTGTGTTTTTTTTTTGTTTCTTAACTGCCGAAAGCTTAAAATTAATAAAGTAAACACTTTTTTTTCTATTTCGGTTGTGTCGGGTGGTCGCCATTGACGCACAAAACGGCCATAGAATGGCGTCTACGGTGGGTTGGAGTGGGGTGGGGGGTACGTGAAACGGGCTATGGGCTAAAAAGGAGTGGGTAGCGTATAGGGAGTGAGAAGTAAGTAGAAGTGAGAGTGGTGCAAGGTGAGATAAAGTGAGGTAAAGTTGAGGTGTGGAGAAAGAAGATCAGTGATCGTCATTGAGGGCGGTTTCAGTTGATTGGGTAGGTGGTGGCGCAGTGGCGGTCATTCAGCGGTTCAACGGATGTGTATTGAACGATTGATGCCAATTATGGCACATAATATAAAAGAGACAACAACAAAGGCAGTAGACACAATACTAAGCTGAAAGAAAGAGCTAGAGATAGAATTTATTTGTATGTAGGTAGATATAGTTAGGTTGTTTGATAGATGGGTAGCTGGATATCGAGGGAAGAGGGTGATAAGTGTGGCAGGGGGGGGCGGGCAGCTTAAAGCTATGACGATAGCAATGCGTTAAGTAAATGGACATGGTTGCCATTTTTGGGACAACGGCGCTAAATGAGCTTCAATTGCCAAATTGATGCAAACGAAATTGTTGAATAAAACATGCGACGCACAGGCGTCAATTATATAATTCACAATTTGTGCGCGCGTTGATGAGCTGAGACACCTCAATTATACCACCCAACTTACCACACACACACACACTTACATGTATATACAATAGTGTACACACACACACACTAACACACAAAAACATTAGCTTTATCTGCTTCACTGTGGGCGCTGGCAAAGTGCGTAGCATTCTCTTCATTGACGTCGGCATTCAATTGTTTACATAAACTTGAATTAATTTTATTGCAAAGTAACCTGACCTGCGCCTCCCCACACCCTCAACTTCTCGTACAACTAAACAACCTCCCACCAGCAGCCTACGTAACCATTCCATCCCCATCCACCCTCCCTCCACAAACACAATCACTGACAACATTTCCCTAACATTGCCCTGCTATAAACAGATCTTTGTCCTGTTCACAGCCGTCGCGTCTGCAGCGCGTGCTTCAATTAACACTTTTTATACAACAGCAGCAGCAGCAGCAACAAGAACAATGACACTAGCAACACCAACACCAACAACAACAATAACAATAATAATAACTGAACAACTTGCAACGCTTTGCAATTTCAAAGCAAAAAACAAAAAAACAAAAGAAGAAATGAAAACAACAGAAGAGAAAAGAAGTACAAGCTGAGGTTGAAGCACACAGAGACGCAGAAGCAAAGTATAAAGAAGCAGAAGCCGTAGCAGAGGCAGAGGAATAAGAAGAAGAAATTGTCATCGAGCTTTCATGTTAAACAAGCAGCAACAACAAGAAATATTTATATTTAACAGCAGCAGCGGCAGCAACAACAACTTTAAGCAGCAGAAGAAAATGTAACATACACAAACACAAGTGCACAAAAAAGCAACAATAACAAATAACAGAAGAAAAAAAAACAAAAAAAAAACAAAAAACAAAAACAAATTTTATATTAAAAATGAAAACACACACAAAAAATGCGAAGCAAGGCGAAATTTAATTAAATTTTTTTGGAATTTTTTTTTTTTCTTTTTGTGTGTGTTTTGTGGTTGCTTTTATATATTTATTTTATATTGTTTTTTGAAACAAGCACAACAGCAACAGCAGCAGCAGCAGCAGTCAAAACAGCTCTGCTTAATATTATTATTATTGTAAATTGTTGTCTCTTTTGTTGTTCTTTTTATTATTATTATTAATTGTTGTTTTTGTTTCTGTTTTCGGTGTAGCTGCAGTTGTTGTTGTTGTTGTTGTTGGAGTTGTAGTTGTTACTGTTGATGTTGCTGTTGCTGCAACTTCGGGCGTTTCACGACGCGTCGCGGGCCTGGCATTGGCTTAAAAAATCATATATATTTATATATATATATATATATATATATATTTTTATATATACACATATATATTTATATTTATTTTTATATATGTTTATATATATAATAATAATAATAATAAAACGCAAACGCGGCGGCGACAATGGCAAAGCGCGACAGGAAAAACGTTGACGTAGAGTTTAGCTGCGACAGAGATAGAGCCCAGCCGCACGCGATCGCTGCAAAAGCTCAACTGGTCTGGGGGGACACAGATACACAGAGTCAAAGCCACTGGCAGCGCCACGCGACGTCCGCGATGAGCAGACAGAAGGCAGCAAGCAGCAAACAGCAAACAGCAAACGGCAGCAACATTAAGCGGCAGACGCAGCAACGCAACGTTGCGCAGCGTAGCAGTTAGCAGAGAGGTTTAGCGTGGCGAGTCCTAACTACAATGGACTTCAACTGATAACAGCAAATGCCATAACACAAAGTAGAGTGAGAGAGAAAGCATAAGAGAACAAGTGTGAGAAAGAAAGAGAGAGAGAGAGAGAGAGAGAGAGAGATAGAGAGAGAGTGAGAGAATGAGAGCAAAAAAGAGAGGCAGTGAGAGAGAGAGAAAGCATGGGTAGGTGTAAGGCCAGACAAAAACAATGGGAATCGCAATTGGGAAGCTTCCAAAAGCAGCGCGCCGGGCAAAGCTCACTTCCAGTTGTTCTGCGCGCTTTGTCTGTTTGGCCTATGACGTCGTTGCATTGACTGAGACCGTAGCAGAGAGCAGCAGCTGAGAGCGTCAAATTGCTGTGAGAGCATTAGATTGAATGAAGATAAAAGGATATAGGAAATTTTAAGCTATCTTCAAGCGGCATTTTAAAATCGATCGCAGTGTATTTTTGTGTCTTACTGAACTTGTTTCTACTATGTGAATGTATTATATAAATATATATACATATATATTATTTATATTGTACATATATATATATATATATATATATATATATATATATATATATATATATATATATATAATAAATATATAAGTACCTATTTTACCTATCAATTTGTAATCTTGTGATTACTGCATTGATTATATTTACATGCTGTTCCATGACGATCTTGCTAATAAAATTTTTAATTTTTTCTCTCACACGCTTTTTTCTTGCAATTCTTAGAGGAATTTTCCATTCTTAGGTATCAAAAATTCAAATTTAAATAAAGAGATAGAACTCTCCATTGAATCCCATTGCTTAAGTTGAACGTTTCACGCATGAGCTATTGCTGTTGTTGCTCTCTTTGCGTTTGTTTTATTCTCTTTTTTTTTGTCGCACAGGTAAGGCCAAACGCGTCAACGTCAACGACGCTGCGCGTTGAGGCGTACGTCGCATCATAACGCCTGTGACGTCAATGGCAACGACAGCAGCTTTCGGACCGGTCCAACAGTCCAATAATTCAATGCGACAACAGCAACACCAACAGCAACAGCAAAAGCAACTACGACTACGACGACAACGCAGAAGCTGAAGCTGAGGCCAAAGCAGACTTGGTCAAAGCTGCTCTGCTACTGTTGTTGGTGCTGTTGTTGCCACTGCTTTTTGCTTCTACATAGCACAAACATAAACACAAGCAGCAAGGTAAACGCAAAACTTTAACCAAAAAGCTCTATACGCAACGCTTAAAATTGATCAATTCAGTCAAGTTACAAACCCGAAGTGAGCTTTTGCTCGCTCTAACTAAACTAATTCATAGCTGGCACTTGCCAGACTAAATAATCATTATCATTATCAACATCAACATCAACATCATTATCATCATTGACATCAGCTGTTTATAGTAGCATCGGCACATCGCACATACCTTCTTTTTGGCCGCCTCGGCCGCGCTGATCACGTATAGATCGACAATGCCCAGCAGGCAGTCATCGCAGCGGCAAACATCATCGCCGAATGCCAGTGAGCCCAGGCTGCTTGTTGAGTCCAGCGAATCGGTGCGACGCAGACGGCTCATAAGTGAAGCAGCACTGCCAGAAGCAGCTGCAGCTACAGCGGCAACACTTGTTGGTGAGCATGCTTCAGGTGACATGGGGCTGCTGCTGCTGGTGCTTGAACCTGCACCAGCTACAACACCAACACCAATACCAATACTTGGACCAGCAACAGCACCAACACCGCTACCGGCTGCAGCAGCAGCTGCTTCTATTTTGCGTGCCAGCAGCTGCTCCATGAGCGTGCGCGGTCGCGAGGAGGAGGGAAACAACGCCATATCTTCTGAGCGTGACCTGTGCGCTCAGTGCCCCAATAAGCAAATCTGAGTAACGGCCACAGCACCTCTTAGCCGATGCACCAAGTTCTTTGCTTAAGTCTTTTGTTATATTCTGTGATAATCTTTAGTCTGGAAATCGCCTTATTCGTAACTAAGCCAAAATTTTAACATACCTGCAATGAGAATAAATAAACAAAAGCTATTAGATATATAATTACCATCAAAAATAAAATATTATGAATATTTATATAGAATTTATATATAGTAAAAACAATAATAATTCTTGTTCGTTTTAAATAAAAAATAGTTCAGATTTTTAATGAATTCTGTTAGAGAGAGAACAAAACTTTTCTGCTTTCCTCAGAAGATACTAGCTTTAAGCGTTTCTAAGAGTTTTTTTTCCTCGGTTTCTTTGGTTTCCTTTATTCTCTCTTGCTTTAAGAATCAATATTTAAGGAATTCTTTTTAAGCCGAGTTTTTTAGGGTCGTGAAGTAGAAGTTAGTTTGCAGAGCGATGTGGATTCATTCAGACAATCTGTATTAAATTATGTATTAAAAGTGCATTCAAACTGTATTCAAAAAAATATATTTAAAGTACATTTGAAGAGTAATCAACGAATATTTAAAATATATTCAATGTGCATTCAAACTATTTTTAAGGTATAAATAAACTATATTCAAAGTATCCTTAAACTGCGCTTATTTTTTTTTTCAAATTATATTCAAGCCATATGATAAATATATTCAAACTATATTTAAAATATATACTTAAATTATATTCAAAGTATATTCAAAGGGTATTCAAATTATATTCAAAGGGTATTCAAAGTATATTCAAGGGGTATATAAATTTTGTTCAAACTGTACTTAAAATATATATTAAATATATTCGAAATATATTTAAAGTATTTTCAAACTATAGTTAAAATTTTTTTATGTAAATTTTAAAATTATTTAAAAGATATTCAAAGTGTTTTAAAATTATATTTAAAGTGATTACCAGTTGTATTTAAACCGTATTGAAATTGCACTCAAACTGTATAGAATATATTTCAACTGTTTTCAAAGTATATTTTAAATATATTCAAAGTGCATTCAAAATGTTTGCAAATTGTATTTAAAATATATTTTAATTATTTTTAAAGTATATTCAAAGTGTATTTAAACTGTATTCACACAGTATTCAAACTACATTCAAACTGTATTGAACATGTATGTCAATCTGTATTTAAACTGTATTCAAACTGTATTCACACAGTATTTTTGAGTTCTATAATCAAATTGTATTCAAACTGAATCCAAATTGAATTCTTGACATTTCTTTGGACATTTAATTGGTTGTTGACATATTGGAAAGAGATCGTCTGATCAGTTTTGTATATATGCATTCAGTTTTCCGCATAGTTCTATCCCTGGTTGCTGGTAACTTTGTCAATGATCAGTTTCACTCTGTAAGATCACTTTAAGCTGATTCTATCAGACGCGTTGAATGATCATTTTGCCATCGATAGTCCATTTAACTTCTAATGGTGCTGCATATCCAAGATCTTAGACACTTTGGATTTACGTACGTGAATCCCCTTCCCCCTCAATATACGTTGCCATTAAAATCCTTTCGATAAATATCAAGCATTGCATGCAACATCTCATGGAACCCAATATCCATACGCTTGCAACATGCTCATAACTTTGCGTCGCTTGGAAATGGCTACTTGAGTAGCTTCTTATGTGTCTGCATTTTTCTTCTAAGTGTGGCATGAATCTTTAACTAACAGTGGCACAAGTTCTGCATTTTTTAAAGATTTTTTTTTTTTGTATGAGAATCCCATTAGCTTAGAATTTCACATTCTTGGAGATGTATTGGAATCTTCTGTTTATACTTCTGCAAAGTTTTCTTTTGGTAGATGGGGGAAAATTTACCAGTTAAGTATTGATGTTTCTATACATTGCTATAAAGATTCATTGAAGTCAATATATTTATGAATTCGTAAATGAATTTTAATATTCGTTCATATTTTTAGGATATTAGGAAAGAAACAGATAAAGACAATTCTTTTGTATCTTTTCTTAGGCTAAAGTTCTATATACAACTGAAAATTTGTCATAGAGCTTTATAGAGTTTCTTATTCTTACATAGGTTGTTAGTTCTTCATAGGGAAAAATAGAAGATAGTATACTGAAGATTTTCCAATATTTCTTTAAGTCGATTTCAAATATTTCAATGTATTTTCTGCCTATCTTCAATTTCTTAGCCGCTTCTTCTCTACTTTCTTTACTTGAAAGTTTTTATAATCAAATAGAATTATACACTCTTTTTGTTATATTCTCCACAAACAATTCTAGATACTTTGTATATTTTAACAAGTAATTTTAGATACTTTGTATCTTTTATCTCATAACAGGCAGTTGAAGATCCTTTTATATTTCTTCAATCTTTTGTAGCTTCTCTCTATAAATCTGCATGTGTTTGTTGACACTTTGTATATTTCCTGTAGTAGTTTGCTGATTCTTCTACTTATTCATATCTCTGCATCCTTTTTGTTGAAAATTCTCTACCTATAAATCTACTACTTGAAACTATCTAGATAGATATTGTATCTTTTTGCAGCACTTCATGACTGTATCTGTATCTGATTTTAGCCACGTCTTAAGGATTTCATTTGGAGTCCGCTTGTTAAGCTGCTTCAAATTGATGGCTCTCAATTTGTTGTCTGTCGCATCTTATCCAAAAACGGGGCGTGGCATTCAGGTAGATGTGTGGCATTCGTATAATCGTGGCTGATAAAAATTTCTTGTTAATTAACATGAAAGTGCAATGCGAAGTCTATAGTCGATGGTTCAGTTGCAGACGCATTGCCCGTATCCAGTTGCAATTGCAATTGGCTGCGAAAACTCGTCCAAGCTGTTGTCTGGGCCAAACTGGCTATACTCCTGGCCAGGCTTTTTGTTTCTAGCCAATGTTGCAGTCGTCGTCGTCGTCATATCGCCGCATTTATGCGCACATAAAAGTCAAATAATAGATCCAAAAGATACTTTGCCACAGTGCAAATCGTTGCAAGCAGCTAACCAGCCAACCAACCAGCCAGCCAGCTAGCCAGTTAGTTGTTGCAGTTGGTTTTTTTTTTTTTGCTATTGCTATTGCTATTGCTATTGCTGTTGATGTTGCTGTTGCTGTTGCTGTTGCTGTTATTATTGTAGTTGTTGTTGTTAGTCGAATGATTTATAAACGAGCCGCAAACGTTGTTGTTTGTATTATTGCTGCTATACCCTGTCCATGGCACAGAAGATGAGCAAAACATTTTGAAAGCGCCAAAAGATAAACTTTAGTTGTAACTGCCAATGGCTAAGACTTATAGCAAAGCCCTGACGCGATCAATCATCAATGATCACTAAGATACTTGTCGTTAGTAAGTAACTGCAGCAGATGATCAACTGTATTGATTATGGCACAATGATTTTTCAAATGTTTTCACTCCAAAGTGATCATGTTATTTCAGTTAATCAGTCGATCTATAGATTGAAAAGATCTGCAAAACTGATCGATAAATCAATTTAAATTGTAAACTTATCATTTCATACAAATTATCATATAATATTAGAAACATATTTGCTTTACTTAACGATTACATATATGATCAACATAGTGATCGTATATAGAAGTTGCTTTTGTGAACTCTTAAAGGATCAGTAATGATCAGTAATAATCATTATTAAATTCACACATTGAGCTTAACATCAAGTCAATCCATTGTATGGTAAAGGGATCTTTAGCTTGTTATACATATTGATCGCAGTGATCCTTAGTAAAGAGTAACAAAATGTCGACTTTGTTATATACATTTTCTATTGCTTATTGCTGTTATTATTATTATAGCTGATGTTGCTGTTGCTGTTGTTGTTGGTAGTGGTGGTGGTGGTGGTGGTGTTTGGTGGTTGGTGGTTGGTTAAGCCAACTGTCTTGTACTTTTATGGTCGCTCGTCTTATCAATAATTTATGTCAGATTATACCGTTATGTCACAATAAATTAAAGTTGGCAACTTATTTTCCCGGCAGCGGCGGTTTGATTTTTCGTTTTTTATTATGGCCAAATCTGTCAGTTTAGTGGCGCATTTGGAAAATGGGGAAAATTGAACGGGTTACCAGTAAAGTGCCGACCACATATACAATACATATATATATATATATATATATACTTATAGTATACTATAATATTTATATATATTTATATATATATATATATATATATATACAGTGTACCCACTCAAACCACAAGATCAACATTTGTATGGGCTTCATCTTGGGATGCTTGGCGTGCGGCGGCAAATTTCACTGTCACGCCTCGTTTTCAATTAACTTGTTGGCGACCGCTGGTTAGGCCGATAAATCAAATGAGCCGCCGCTCAGATGCTGCTAAATGCTTGCTGCTAGCTGCTAGCTGCTGGTTAACTGAGTATAGTTAGCCGTAGGCTGTTGGCGACTTGGCTAAGTTAACCACTACGACTAGTGGCCAGTAGACACTACTAGCCAGTGGCCATTGGATCTTGCAGTTGCATTTTGATTTATGAAGATCGCTTCATTTGGCGTCGCTTGCAACGGCTGCAACAGTTGCTTCTGCATCTGCTTTTGCTTCTGCTTTTGCACGCAGCCATGTCAAAGTTTATCGCTAACCTGAGATGATTAATGTGTGGCAAACCCCGCAATAGCATCAACACCATCACAAGAGGCTCAACCCACTGTATCTAAAGTCTTTACTATATGAACCACTGTTTACAGTGACTGCTGTAGTCTGTTAGTCTGTTGTCTGTTGGTCTGTTGGTCTGTTGTCTGTTTGCCTGGCGTTGGCCATAAATGTGCGCAACTGCAACTGCCTGGCTGCTGTTTATGGTAGTTGCCAGTGGCCAGTTGCCAGTTGATAGTCCGCAAGGGTCAATCCGTTTGCGTGGCATAGATACAAAAGTATCTTTAAGCGTCTCTTCTCGCCACCAAAGCAACCAAAGCAAACCAGTATATTTTACACACACCAACACACTCACACACACTCACATACACGTAAACACCATCACACACACACACACACACTTATACCTAGATTCCTCTAAGCCTCAACTCAAATAACTTCAACTATCTCTAGAAATTTACTTGAATCTAAGCGAATTCAAGAATTTGCCACATTAAGCATAAATGGAGCTTGCAGCATTTGCCCCAAAGCAAAAGTATCTACAAGATCTTTTAAATGTCAAGTACTAGCTTGTATCTTTTTAAACTTAAATCATCATAAATTAAGCATTTGAAGTAAATGTTATCAATTTTCTAATGAAATGATAAGATTAAACAAATGCAAAGTGTGTGTTTTAAATTAATCAGATCCCTTTAAGACTGATTAAAATTAATGTCAAAAGCCAATTAAAACAATTCAGTTAACAAAAAAATTAAAGATCGATTAATTTATATATATATATATAGATATATATCTTGTAATTGAAAAGATGAAACCGAAAATACATAACCGCCTAAAAGTTACTAAAAGAGATAGATATAATTGAGAGTATCTTTAAGATAAGAAACGGTAAATTAAGTTGACTCAGAAATTCAACTGCAGTATCTCTGTGAAGGCTATATAATCCCCCGAATAAGCAATAAATTTATTGCATATGAAAAGTATCGGCCGAATCAGTAATTAAAATCTGTATAAAAACTCCAAAAGAGCAATAAATTAATTTGTTTACACAGAAAGGAAACAGAACAGAAAACAATAAAAATATTAGTTAAAAATTAATCATAATAATAAATTATTTAAATGATATTTTTTAACTGCTATTAGTTGCAATTGTTGCTATAAACTTAACAACCATTCAATTACTTTTACTCCAGGGTATCTGATAGCTAAATAAAGTATCTGTCAGCTTGTGATTGTATTTCAAATAAATAATAAATAATAAATCGAATCGTCGTGCCACAAATATAACTTTTAATTAACAACCAATCTAAAAAATAAACAAACTCAATTTAAGTGCCAATAACAAAAAATAATACGAAAAAAAAGACACAAATAAATAAACGAAAATTGAAATGAAATGAAATAAATTAAAAATAATTAAATCAAATAACAAAAAAGTTTAAAAAATAAAAAATAAAAATAAATAAAACAATATAAAATCACATAGCAGAAAAATAAATAAATAATAAAAAAATATAAATAAAAAATATTTAAAAAATTAAAACAAATTTAAAAAATAAAAATAGTGAAAAATTAATAAACAATAAATAAAAATAAATTAAATAAAATTAATTTCAAAATATAAAATAAACTAAATCAATAATAAAAACATAAATAAAAAAACAATCAAAAATAATTTAAAAAAAAAAATGTAATACAAAAAATTCACACGCTTTCAGTTAACATTTTTTTTGTAGAATTTTTTTAATCGTTTTTTACTCACTTCTTGGCGGCTGTTTATTTTAGTTTTCGTTGCAATTTCAGTTTGTGTTTTCAATTTTCAGACAAAGCAATTATGTTAACAAAACAATAATTACAATAAGAATAACAACAATAACAATAATAATAATAATAATAATAGTGTTAATAATAATAGAGAAAAAATTTTTTTTTTTTTTTCAATAGCAAAAAACAAAAAAAAACAACGAAATGCGCGCACTCGATGCAAGTGGTTTGTGGCGATCGGGCGGAAGGGCGCGTTGCGTTTGTGGGGTTTCTACTGCGTTAGACAGAGACAGATGTATAGAGAGCGAGGGAGAGAGAGCGCAAGAGCGAGAGAGTAGCGTAACGCGTAACAAAAACAAAATAATATATATTTATTTATATAGATATATATATATATACATATATATATGCCGAACGCTTGTTGACTTTGGAACGGCGCACGAGCAACTGAACGCTGCATTGGGCGGGCAGCCAAAAGCAAAGCTCTAAGATCTCAGCGCCGAACGCTTGACGCAGCCGAGGAGCAACCGATTGCCTAACCGAAGCAATGCCGAACAGACAAAGCGTTGCCTTTAATTCCTCTATGTTCCCCCTCCTCCCAGCCAACAACAACAATCTTTCATTCTCGGTCCCTCTCTCACTCTCTCGTTCTCTTTCTATTACACTCCCTCACTGCATTAGTTTAGTTACTTGCTCTTTTCTTTGTATTTCTATTGCTATGGCTTATCCTCTCAATCCCAATCCTATGAATTGATTACGCATAAATCAACAACAGCACGAAATGGCAACATGCTAGAATAATGGCGCTGATTGAAACATGAAAAGCAATGCGACAACTGTCATTGGGTCCTTTTGGTCAATGTTTAGTAGAAGATTCGTGGCGATCTGTCTTGATCCTCAACAAGGCTGCTAATTGCAGCGGCAAATTGCTGTTTTGCATTTGATTTGCATAATGGACACAATGCAGCATACACACAACGTGCAACATACAACGTGCAACACACCACATACAACGTGTGCAACGTATGTATTTCCCCATATATGCAAATTGGCTTAAGTTTAATCATTTCAAGAGATCGGCCAGCAAACTTTATGACAGGCTCTGGCGGCTGTCACAATATTTGTATGGTATTAATTGCCCACTTGACGCCTGGCCCCAAGTTCCATGTATGTCTCCCAGGTGCCCAGTTGTTCAGTTGTTCCGTTGCCCAGTTGCCTAGTTGCTCAGTTGCTCAGTTGTTCACTGTTCACATTCCACACTGCACACACATATGCTTCATAATATGCTCGCCCCCCCCCTCCCTTTCTCCCTCACAATTCCCATGCCTCCACACCTTATCCACCCATAGCCATACAATGCCCACTCTGGGAGACCCAAAAGCTAGAGACTTCGTTTAAGTGTTTTATGAAGTCAGGCAGATGGGGCGGCCTGATAAGCCACAGGCAATGGACCAAACACGCCCAGACAACACTTAGAGACGGTCGGCTCATAGCTCATAGCTGTCATAGATATCGACTGTCCGGAAACATGCAACAGATACAATACCACTACAGATACATTTGAAATGAGCACCAAAATGCAACACTAAAATGTATCGCATATTCTGTTGACACAACAGCAACAACAAAACCAACACACACACACACATTCATAGACAAAAAGGTAATATTCATACAGGCAATATGAAAAATTTATCTATTACAAATACAAAATAATAAGTCTAAGAATCTCTTCTGTATGTTACATAAACGAAGCTTTACTGTATCAATATTTTACTCTTACAAACTTCATGCATTAATTGCTTTCTTATCTTATCTTTTTGCTCTCTTTATCTTTCTTAAGTTTCTTTTTAAACTTTTTTATAGAATTTCAGAAAATGATCTTAATGATCAATTAACTTCCACTTATCTAAGTCCTACCTAGATATTTATCTTTTATCTATCGCATGCATCGATCTGCATTCTATCTTTCATGCAACTATCTACATTTTATCAATCTTCTTACATCTTCTATCTTTTGGCAATATTCTGTCCAACTTCTGTGGCCATATATTGAATAGATATCAATCCTTAATCTTACTTGTAACTATCTTTTGCCTGTCCTTCATGTATCCTCTATTTATCTTTTATTCCAATTACCAATTTATCTATCTATCTATCTAACTATCTTCTATATTCCTATAAAACAAAACTTTTATATAATTGCTTTCTTTCTTTTGCTCTTCTTCAATAGTTATTTTGCCTTGTGTTTTACTGTTTTATATTTATCCATTTATATAATTATCTGCTGTGTACCATTTCATTTTCAATATACTCTTTTGTAATATTCTGTCTAACTTGAACCTTTGCTCTCTCTTTGTATAAGTTATTTTCCATTCATATTAGTTCATATATTTATCTAAGTTTTGTTAATCGAATTTTCTGTTCATCTATATTTTATTATGTATATTCAACTAAACACCTATATATCGATCGTCTATCGATCATCTATATATCTTTGTATCTAACGATTATCTCTCTGTAGAATTATCGATCATATATTTTATTCTATGTATCCATCTGTATATCTATTTATCTATCCTCCTATACTACTATGTATTTATTTATCTTACTTTCAATCTGTATAATTACCTATATATTTATCTACCTTTCTTTCTATCTATTGATCATCTTTCTATTCATCTTTCTACCCATCTGTCTATCTCTGTACTTGACCCACTTATCTTTTATCTATACTTTAACTTTTCTTATATGTAACTAATATTCTATTCTGGTTTGTAACAATCTAAGTTTATCTAACTTAAGGCCGGAAGAATCAAACGTTTCTTCTAACAATTTCAATCGAATTCTTATTGTTTGTAACAGTTAACAACTTTCATTGCTTCCTTTTTGTTACTGGAATGTAATCCATAAACAATTTAAAGTTGTTTATATTTAGTTCTTTTGCACGTGATAAGTTTAGCAACCATTTTCAAATATATATATATATATATATATATATATATATATATATATATAAATACAGTATAAACATTAACATTCCTATATATATATACTATATCTGATTTGTATGCAATTCCAATATAATTGCATTAGTTTTATTTATGGTATTCGGAAAGGGAATTTTAACTGGCAAATCTTCTAATGGGCAATCCTTACTGTACTGGCGCCCAACTGGCAAACGATCTTTAAACTAGAAACATGCTGCATTTCCTGTCTCTTTCTCTATATGTGTGTGTGTTTGTCTGTCGCAGTGTCTATTTGTGACATGCCACAAAATGTTGTCGCCATAATTTTCCATTTACATTGAAAGAAATTTATTAGCAACTTTTTAAACCAAATAAATCGAAACAAAACTAAGTTAAGAAAAATTTATAATCAAATTGAACTTTGCAGCAGTAGCAGTATTTTCCAGAATATATTTTTAACGGTATATATAACTAACGGTAATGCAAAAAGCAAGCAATTTTCCGTATTACATACTATTCTTCAGCTTTATTGTAGAATCTTCATAAATCAGAGAAGCTACAATAAAAATTTTCTTTGAATAGTTATCAGCTGCAAATTTGGTTGTAAAACTTTGGTTAATGCAATGTTTGATAGGCTTGCCACGAAAAATAACAGCTCAATTGATTTATATATTAGAATTTCGTAACTAAAGATAGTTAATAAGTGTTCTGTACAGTGTAGACACATCCCACAGCTGTGGAGTTTGTTGCCGTGTTGCATGCATCGTTGTTGGCATCGTCAACGTGTTTGGGTGTCGCTAGACAGGCGACATAACCTTTAAGGCAATCGGAGCAATGAATGTTTGTTGTTGCAACAGCACCAACAGCAACAGTAACTTGATGTTAGTGCGGAAGAGAAGTGGCAATAGCACACAGCTTGAAGCTTGCGACTCGCAGCTTGCAAGTTTAAGCTTGCAACAAGGCGGCCGCAAGAATGACAAATATGCTTGCAACAAACAGCACGCAACTACCAATGGCCAACACGACGCGTTGCCAATGTAACTCCACTTTAATTCCACTTCCAATGATTCTACACGAATTGCATTTGATCTGCCGGCGCAAAGGCGAAGACTCCAAATTGCAGTCGATTCTTCAGAAATTGGAGAACGCCAAATGAAAGCCAACTACGAAATAATATTAAAAATTTTTCTATGCCGACCTACAAATACTCTAACAAAACTGTATCTAAAATCGAGTTACTTCCTAAATAGAAATACTTTCTATTGAGATCGAAATACAATATCTATTTATCCCTTTCCTTTAGTTCTATCTTTGATAGTTCTATTCAACTTTAAGTTGAATAATAAGCTGATGTATACCTAACAAAAGGAAGCAATTCCCAACCCATAAGGCATATATACATTTTTGATCAGTATAAATCGTCGATCAGTATATAATCGTTTTCTAAAGCTTTTTGTGTTTGTTCCAAGAGTTTTGTATAAAAGTTTTTGCATATCAAAAGCTTATCAAGTTTTCGATTTTTGGTTTATTCTCTAATATGCTTTGTGTTTGTATATATGTCTGTATATGTGTTTGTGTTATCTTTAATGAATGTGTATCTCTCTTATTTATAAAACTTCTTTGGAATACTTTTAAAATCAATATAGAATTTTTATAAATTGAAATCTTTATGGAATCTTTTTGAAACCTTTAGAAAGTATTAGGCAAAAATTGGAAATTGATTAATAAAATATCAAAATATTATGCAAGGAATATTGATCAAACCATTTTAAAATATTTACGGTTCTTCATGAAATTTATAAAGAAGATTTATAGCATGTTCAAGAATTTATAAAAATTGTTATAGAATCTTTAAGGAACCTAAGTAGAAACTTAATAGAGTCTTTATAAAATCTCTATACAACCCTTTAGAATTTTTATAGAATCTTTTTAGAATGTTTATAGCATTTTTATAGAATCTTTATAAAATCATTTAGAATATTTATAAAATCTTTGCAAAATCTTTATAGCAACTTTATAGAATCTTTATAGAATCCTTTAGAATATTTATAGGCTATTTGCAGAATCTTTATAGCATCTTTATAGAATCTTTATAGAATCTTCATAGAACCCTAATAGAATCTTTATAGAATGTCAATAGCACCTTTATAGAATCATTATGAAATCCTTTAGAATCTTTATAGAACCTTAATATAATGTTTATAAAATGTTTATATAACACTATCAATGGAATTTAGAAACAAATCTTAATAAGCTCTTTAGCATATTTGTAGAACTTTTTAGCAGATATATATGGAACCTTTGTATAACGTTATTATAATATAAACCTCTATAGTTAAATATAACTATGGAATATAAATATCATATTTATAGAAAGCTTATAGAAGTTTTATATTAACTCTTATATCTTATATTTATATAGAATCTATACGAAATTTGTATATACATGAAAACTGTATGGGATATTTCCACAATATTTATCTATATTTATATAGAATACAATATTAATCTTTTAGAGTCTTCATGGAATAGTTCTAATATTTCTATAGAAGCTTATTGAAATCTATTTTAAAGATATTTCAATTACTTAAAGAATATATTTAAAGATTTGATAAAATTGTTAAGAAATCGTTATGGAACTTTTATAGACCCTCTATAGAAAACCTAAATAAACTTTACAGTTTTCTCAATCACTCTTATAATATTTTTAAAATTAATATTAAATCTTTCAGATATAACTTTCCAATGTGTAATATATTTCATGGTAATTTTGTAATACTCTTTAGAAGAGTATAAATGTATATATATATATATATATATATATGTATGTAGCAGTAAGACAGCAATACAAGAGCAATACAACAACAACAAGAGGAACAACAAATGACGCAAATTGCCCTCAGTGAATACCCAACACTGTTCTTTTCCAACGAGTTGTCGCTTGTTGTTGTTGATTGTTGGTGTTGCTGCTGATGTTGTTGGTTGCGTTATGCTAGTCTTGAGTTGCGGTTATTTCTGTTATTTACTTATTTATATTTTTATTTTTATTAGTTTTATTTTCGTGGCTTATAGCAACGCCTGCTTGATCATGTAATTACTTTGACGATCACACGGTGGTCGTTGATGGGCCTCTGACGTCAACGGAAGTCAACGCCAACGTCGTCGTCGTCGTCGACGTTATTGTTGTTGTTGTTGTAGTTGTTGTTATCGTAGCCTTCATGGTTGTTGTTGTTGCTGTTATTGTTGTTATCGTTACGTTTAGAGGCCACAACCTCAGAGGCTGAGCTCGAGACCGAAACGTAGTCAGAATCGGATAACAAATCGGAGAACCGATAAAGTGCCCAGTTTCATTCAACTTAATCGATTTCTCGCACCATTATCAGGCGTCATAATTCAAACTGGGCAGCCACCCCCTACTGAGCATGCAGCGACGCCAGCAGCGACGTTAACTGCGCTGTTGACAGCACACGTTGATGTGCTGATTAGATATGACGCTCCGACACTGGGGGCTGTCACAGCTATGGCCTGTTCAAGCTGACGAATGGCTCCCAGAATGCCATTTAAAAAACACACATACAGCAATAATAACAATAACTATAATATGCAGCAACAACAGCCATAACAACAACAACAATAACAATTACCAACACTATTCAATAATAATGGTAAAACTGTCGCTGTGTTGTCTATCAACAGCGATCACTGTGCAACGGCACTTAACAAAAAAAAAATTTCATATCATAAAAAATGAAATCTTAACACATTTTGATGAAAATTATACACCCCTTCCTTGTCATTCTCTGCCTCTCTCCATGTGAACCTCTCTTAGTTAACTCTCTCATTCTTTGTACTTATAAATATTTACACTTGAATTAACAAAGATAATTGGAAAAACCAAAAAAAAACTTTAAACACTTTAAAGCTCAGTTAGATAATATAGCAGTGTAACAGATTTTTCTACATACATATATATATATATATATAATATAGGTTAAATGCGTTTTTTTTTTGTACAAAAGTTTCAAACTCCAAAACAATACTTAAATTTTTTTTAATAAATTTAACCAACAGTTAAAGTGATATCAATGAAATTTATAAGTCAAAAATATGCGTCAATTAATTAAGAAATTGCTAAAAATAACTATTTAATTTTAATTGAACTTAAAGCTTACAAATTGCTGCAGTTTAAAAGCTTTTATTAAAGATCTGCAGGTCATGTGAGGAATATGAAAGCATCTTCAGTAGTTATCATAGCTACGCTACAGTTAGAAAAGGATACTTTATTTTGACTATTTAAATTTGTAGACAACCCTGAACTAGTAGTGGTATAAGTCAACACTGTTACAAACACAGTAAAAACAGTATAAACTTGCAGATAAATTTTAAAATTTTTAATTTTAAATTGTTGCTATTTTCGACTTTAAGTGAATCTTTGAACTATTTCAGAGTTACATTGTAAGTGTATAACAAATTCGTTGTGAAATATTGTACATATATTTGTGTATGTGTAGATATGTATGTATATATATGCATGTGGATATATGTATATATATATGTTTATTTGGCTTGCTGCTATAAAGTTTTATGGCCTCGGGACTGGCAAGCCAGACCCAAGATTTGCCATTATTAATGATCGCGACTGCTGCCCCAAGTAATAAGAAACAGCTCAGTGACGTCACAGCACTTGTTCAGTTTGCCTACACCCCGCTGCCCCTATCACAATTCATACCCTCTCTTCGTGGTTAAGTTTTGCCTTAGCGTCTACGTCTGCCACCCACACGAAAAATAAAAAGGAAAACAAAATATTTTTTTATCTTAAGTAATCAGCATATGAGTTTTCTCTGAAGAGACAACATCTGATATATATACATAACCATATATATATATAATATATGCATATATATATATATATATATATATTTATATAAATATCTGATTAGTTAAGCAAATTCAACTCCAATTCTGTACACATCTTTCATAGTTAAGTGACACTTTACCAGGAAATGCTCACCTCGAGAATTCCAGAGTTTGATATGAAAAGAACACAATAAATATGTTCAGATACGATCTGAGAATATCAGATAAAGATATATACAATTTCATTATGATAAGTGTATTAGTTTTCTGGGAAACCCTTTAAAATTGTTCTTTCCATATTATTATCATTATCTTATCAGTTTGAACAAATTAGCAAAAGTTTCTTTGAATTTTTTTTCTATATTTTTCTTTTCAGTTTTTTACGTAAGTAAAAAACTTTCTAAGCGATTGTATAGAAGGGCGTGTTTTAAGGCATTGACAGCTGACTAGTAGCACCCACTGTATACACTAAGGATTTATGTAGATCATAAATCATATAATATAAATTATATTATCACATCATAAGCCTATAATCTTTGCTCTCTGCGACTTTAAAGTTATATGAGATCATAAAAAACCAAAAACAACTAAAATATAATTCATTTCACTTCAACTCAAAGTTAAACGACTGCCGAATACCCCACAGATAGCCCTCAACTTTACAGATATATATATTTATATATATATAATTATATATCTGAGCCATCTATAATTTAATACCAACTTCTATCTCCTATTTGGCGTACGTGAGCCCAGGCACATTCTGTCTCTGTTGATTTTGATAAATGCAGACAATAACAGACTCTAGAGTAGGACGATGGTGGTGAGGGGAATTTTGGTAGGGCTAAAGGATTGTAACATACATTATGATACAGAAAAGAACTATATATATTACAATATATAGAGAAACAATGTATTACATAAATATTATATATGAAGTAAAGTAAATGAACTATATGATCTAAATGAACTATGCGAACTAAATGAACTAAGAGAATGAATAAACTATATAAACTATATAAGCTTAATGAATTATACAAGCTTTTTGAACTATATGTACTATATAGGATCTAAATAAACTTAATAAACTATACGAACTAAACGGACTAAATGAACTATAAAGAATATGAACTATGTGTTTCAAAAAATTATATGATCCTAGTAAACCATTTGTACTAAATAAACATTATAAAGTACATGAGCAATATGACCTTAGTGTATTATGTGTAATATGTATATGTAATGAATAAAGTAACCAAAATGAGAAATATGATCTAAATGTATTATATGTTCTAAATAAACTACATAAACTAAATAAGCAATATAGTCGAAAAGTATTATATATACTAAACTACATTATCTAAATAAAACTATATAAACTAAATGAACAAAATGAACTATATGAGCTGTATGGACTAAATAAACTATATCAACTATAGAAACTATAAGATCTAAATAATCCGAAGAGCTATATAAACTATATGAGCTAAAGTAACTATATGAACAGTTTAACAATATGTTGGGGATATAACTTCAGGGTTAATGCAGTTACACCAATATCATATTGTTATTAAACACACTAAATATGTGGCACATAAAGCTTAACTGTGAGTTAGTGATAATTACAGCCAAGCTCTGTTTAACCTTACTAACCATTCAGCTAATTGGTTACAGAGTATTATAACAATGACGTTGATATCACATTAACATATATAAAAAACAAAATAAAAAGAATTGCTTTTTCTGTTCTTAACGGAATTTATGATAAAATATATATATATATATACATATAACAGAGAGAACAGAGAACTCGCACTTGAAGATCATATGACGTTAAATACAAAGATGATACGCAAGAAATAGAGCATGTGTTATTACTATAGAAGATTGATGAAAATAGCAAGACTACATATGATTTGCGTAGCAGAAACATATGTAGACATATATCTATATATAGGATATAATTAAAACTGTAGAATGTAAAAGCAATTCTAACTTTTATATGAATTACATAAGAAAGCTATAAAAATTCAACTTTAAATCAAGTTGCTAAGGAAAACTTTACAAAAAAAAAAATGCAGAAAACTTGCTGAAATAATAAAAAGTTGGGGGAAATTTGCAGTTAGTTTAAATTACTAACGAGTTTAAGTCATATTACGCGATATATAATTGACTTATTATTAGATAACTATTGAAGCTGTAAAATAATTTTAACGTTCGAAATTTAGAGCAGTTTTTTAGGGTTTACTTGAAGATTGCTTATTTTTAGGGTTAACATTTTGATTTATGTGGAATATATATATTAATAAGTATATATATATTTACTTAAAAAAATCAAATTTAAAGATTCGTCTGAGAGAAGTACACGGAAATAGGCTGAATTCCTAGAGAAATATCGTGTTTAAGTTGAAAATTTAAAAAATTGTCGCATTTTGCACGTGCCAAAATGAAAGATTTAATAATATCGTAAATATATATATATGAGTATGATATTGAAGCGTAGTATAGTTATATGTATAGAGCTATATACTGAAATGACTCATAAGTCAAAGTCAATTGGAGTATATATATATAAATATATATTTATATACAATCTACATAAAAGTTGTTATTGAATGAATATCGTGTGTGTTTGGTTAGTTTTATGGCAACGTTGTGGACACGCCTACCAGAGACAAAGGCTGTAACTGCAACTACAGCTGTAACTGCCTACAAAAGACAAAGAACTGACTGATAATAAGACAGAGAAACAGAGCAGAGAGAAAGAGATGGTATGAGAAACACAAAATGGGAAAGAAAGAGTGGCAATTGTTTTGCGTGTAAGGCAGAAGAATGCCATTGATATAAGTTTAGTGATAAGGCAGCAATATATATATATATATATATATATATATATATATATATAGTATATAAGTATATATTTTTATATATGTATATGTATTGCTTGATAAATATTTATATTATGTTTTTTATTACATATTATGTACTTGATATGTATATAGATATCAAAGTATCTTCTTTTTTATTTACTTAACAAAAAAAAAAAAAATTCCCAATGTTTTCGCTGTTGTTGTTGCAGCTGTCCATTATACAGACATATAGTGCATATATATAGGAAATTATGGAGAAATAATACTCATATATGTATATATATATATTTATATATATATATACATACATACATATATATATATCTATAATACAATACATAGAGTTAATCACTAAGATAAGCGCTTTGTCGTCGCCCTAATTGTTGTTATTGTTGCAGCAAGTTTTACTGTTTTATATGTATGCATGTGGTGTGTGTGTATGTGTTTGTGTGTGAGTGTGTGTGAATACATGTGGGTCTGTATGCCTGTGTGTCAGTTGTGATAACAGTACACGCTTTGCTTATATAGAATCGCATAAAAAGTCTGTGCCACAACTTTATTTATCAGCGCAACCAATTTCAACATCATCATTCGTCGGCGCCGACTCATAAGATACAACGAAATAAGGGAACAAAAAGGGAAAACATACAGTAGAACTTGACTAAAAGATATCCTATAAATAAATCTAAACATAAAGATAAAATGTCAGCTAATTGTATACTAATGCAGCAGTTTTGTAGCCAATCTAATCCCAACAACCTAATTTGATATTTTCAAATTTTTCTTTTTCGCTCTTTGCCCCTTACTTTCTAGCTTACTTTTCATTGCATAACTCATGATGTTTTCATTAAGCCAAATATATATATTAATACTATTACGGACTTCAAGCATTACAACCCAATTAAAGTAGCATTGTCGTAGGCCTAAAAAGAAAACAACATGCAAAACTGACAGTAAAACGGACTTCACTTGGAAATTTCTGATATGAATCAGGAATATATATATATATATATATATATATATATAACTATATTATAGTATATACCCTATGAAACTTTATAGGGTATATAAAAATATATAGAAGAGACACCGAAATTACGTTCTACGGCAATGGAATCTCATTTGGTGATAAGATAAAAGCCAAATTAATTACACCCCGCCCCCACCCCACAACAATTTCGACCTCCCACCCATTGTTACTGGCAAGCAACTATAGAACGATCCGCTTTATCATTTCTTTTTACTCTAATATTTCGAACTCTAGGTATATGTATATGTATATGTATATGTATATATATATATGTATAAAGATATATCTGATCTATCCGATATATCTATATTTTACTTATAAAGCCTAAAAAAAATTAATTGTTAATTTTAAACAGCAAAAAAATAATACAGAAACACACACTCACGCATACATACGCACACACACATACAGACACATACACACACACACACGCACACACACACACACACACACTCACACATATATAAAGCTGCTGTTGTCACTAGTAACAGTGTATATGCTGGTGTGTGTGTGTGTGTGTTTTTCTATATGCACATGTGTATGTATGTGTGCGTGTGTGTGTTTGAGCTTTTTGTGTATGTTTTAATCTTAATTGAGATTTCCTATAATTGTGACGTTGCCGTCGCTGCCATCGCCGCCATCGCTGCTGCAACACTGCCTGTTGCTGGCGCTGATGTTGCTGTGGCTGTGGCTGTTGCTGTGGCTGCTGTTGCTGCTGTTGCTGTTGCTGCCTACCTTCTTAGTGCCTTCGCCAAGCTGTGTGGCAGCCAATAGATCAGTTAGCTGCCTATCCCGATCTCGTTCTCGTTCTCGTTCTCGTTCAGATTCACGTTGACGTTGACGCCTTTGTCGTTCCACTTCAGCATCGACATCCACATCAACATCCACCTCCACACCCAGCTCCAAATCCTCATCATCATCATCACCATTGCTTAGTTCACCGCTGCTGCTGTTGCTTGATTTTCTGGCAAGTGCAACACGTATACCGTTAACAATGCACTCACCACCATCTAATGCCGATATGGTTGAGCCGCAATAATATAAATTGCTGCAACTACTGGCCGCACTCACATCCGACTGACTTTCATCCTTGGCGCTGACGATGCTGCTGGCGGCAGCTGCATTCGCTTCCAGCGAGCAGCGACGGTGACAGCGTGCCCGCTGCAAGCGAAAGTACTCCATTTCCTCCATGCTAATGCCGCAGGCGGTTATATCATCTGAATAATCAGATACAACTACCGATGGTGTCCTTACATAGCGTACACCACCCAAACCGCCCAATTCACTGATGCAGCTTTGTGTGGATTCGCGACGTGAACTGGGCGCTGGCACAACACGTTCCTCTAGCAGCACCTTAGTGGGTACAGGTGCACCCACAACAACTGCGGGCGATGCTGCTGATGTGGCATTAGTTGGTGAGGCTAACGGTGAATCAGGCAGTGCTGTTGGCTCCGCCAATGGCAATAATGCTGGACGTAGAGGCAAATCGGTAACAGTTAATGTCATGCGTCGTTGTGGTGATGTAGCTAGCACCTCCATATTTACATCATCCACTTCCAACCCAAGCGCTGAATCGCTGCTAGCACAGCGCGTCACCTTTGGCTTACGTTTAGCCACAGCGTCACATTCATTGTCGCTGCTGCACGGACTCAATCCGCCCGCATTGCAACCCTCATCGGAATTAGCAGCGCTGCTGGCAATCGCTGGCTTCAATTGTTCTCGTTCCACACCAGTGACCAACGGCTCTGTCGGCTGCTGCATGATCATTGCCTGAAATTTTTCTATTAGCTTCTGTATGCGTGTCGTTGTATCAAATATTTTTGATTGTTCTCTCAACTGTTGCTGTTTTTGTAGCAATTGTTGTTGCTGCTGTTGTGCTGCAAATGTATTTAAATCCTTAAAGAAGGCAGCACGCAGTTGCGCCTTTTGCTCAGCCAAACGACTTCGATTTTCACATGGATTATTATGCTTTGTTATTGTTCTTTGTGTTGTTGTTGTCGATGTTGTTGTTGCTGTTGTTGTTTTCGATGGCGTTGTCAATGTTGGTGTTGCACTTGTTGATATTGTTGCGTCTGTTTTATCTATAATTGTTATTGGCGCTTTTGTTGTTGTTGTTGTTGCTCCTGTTGTTGTTGTTGTTGTTGTTGCTGCTGCTGCTGCTGCTGCTACTGTTGCTAGTGTCGTCTGTACGAAGCGTGCGCAACTCTTCGCTGCTCTCTGATCACTAAATGCCGTTGGCGCTGCCGACGCGCATTTATTTTGAACGTTAACCGTTGTCAACGTTGTCGTCGTTGTCGTCGTCGTCGTTGCCGTCGTTGTCGTTGTTGTCGTTGTTGTCGTCGACGCCGGCGTCGCTGTCATTATCTTGAGCATGAAATCAGTTTCGTTTACGGTTTCTGTTTCTGTTTCGGTATTTGACGCGGCGGCATTTTGTTGACCGTCGCGGCGTTCATTCATTGCAGTCGACGTCGCGACGTTGGCGTCGCCCTGCGTTGCGACCGTTATAATTTTCGGTATATTTAGAATATATATATATATATATATATATATGTATATTTACGCGTCCGCGCACACTTCAAATTCAAATGACACCTGCCGCTGCCGTCGTTTAACTGTCGCTTAGGCTGTAAACTGGCCTCTTCAACTGCGCTGCAACAGCAACAGCAACAGCAACAGCTACAGTGACAGCGACAGCAACAGCGACAACGACAGCGACAACGACAGCGACGGCAATGATGACGGTGACGCCGACGTCGTATGTAACTGCGACGGCAACGTTAAAACAGACGATGACGATGACGACGACGACGACAACGACGGCGGTTGCGGTGGCGGTGGCGTTGGCAACGTGACGCTGATGGTGCTGCTGGTAATGATGCTTATGTTATTGTTATTATAGTTATTACGATTATTATTATTATTATTATTATTATTTTATTATTATTATTATTATTGTTGTTGTTGTTGTTGTTGTTGTTGATGTTATTGTTGCTGTTCGTAATATGTGATTGCTCCTATTGTTACTGGCTGCATAGGTGCTGCAGATATTATAACTTCTGCTGCTGCTGCTGCTGCTGTTGTTGGCAGTGGAGGTGGTGAAGAAGGTGGTGCTGGTGGTGCTGATTGTGTTGGTGGTGATGGTATTTACCCCGTTCTAATGGATTTTCGTAATTGCTCATTGCCCGTGTACGCGACCGCGACGGCGACCGCTGCGGCACACAGAGGCGCTGCTTGTTTGATGCGGCTGCAATTGTAGGCAGAGTTCTAATTGGAATTGAGAATTGCGAATTGAAATTGGAATTGGAATTGGAATTGTGTGTGATCTTGAAACGTTGACGCAATGTGCAATGATCCCGCACGTATGTGTATACACATATATATTAAATGCACGCATACACACATACAAACATGCACACACACACACACACACACACACACACACACACTTATTGCTGCTTATTTATTTATTTATACTCGTATTTCGTTTTTGTTGCTGCGCTCCAATTGCTTTGCTAGTTTTCTTAACTTGAGCGCGTAATTGCATTTAAGCACAAAAACACACATACACATACATAGAAATACATATATAAATAAACACACAGAGCGACTGTCAGACTGTCAGACGTCGTATTTATATGCTGACGCACAGTGGCTCAGAATCCATAATTAACTACGCAAAACACAAAGAAAAAAAAAAGAAAAAAAAAATATTTTATTCTAGCTGACAGAATCCTAACTGACAACTTGATAATAAATTTGAATATCAGTTTTAATACCCAGTAAATCGGCAAATATAAATAAAGAGTTAGATGTGATTGAATGTGAGTATTTTAATAATCAATTCGAACTTCTCTAGGAACAATAGAACTTTTATCTATATTAAAACTATAGAAATGTTTTCTTATTTATCTGGAAGAACCTTCAAAAAAAAACATCAAGTCTATATCCTAGTCTCTATATGTATAGAATGTCAATTGAAGGTTATTAGCAATGTCTAAAATGTGTTTTCCTATTATAATTATTATTTATTTATTTTTATTATTATTTTTTTATTTTGTCTCGTAATATCCATTATGCAAAAAGTGAGGGGAAAATTAACTTTGATAACATACAGCTGAATCAAGCTAAGCGGAAAATTGCAATCAATCAAATTGTGTTTCCCCAAGTGTTTTAATAATTTATTTGCAGATGAGTAAAAGTAAATAAAAAAAAATAAATAAACCTACTATAACTATATATATATATATTGTATACTATAAGAATCAATATGTATTTACATATTGTTAATGGCTTATAAATTAATGCAAACTTCATTTAAGTGAAATGCGCCCATCAAAGTTGTTATACTAATTAGAATGTCTGTTGGAAGTACAGTGGAATCCACAACTAATTCAATTGACAACAAAATTGTTCTATTATAAAGCAATTGCTAATCCGTCGTGTTATTTTTGTACTGTTTTTGGTATTTTTTTTTTTTTTTGTTTTCTTTCTTTGTTTTTGTTGCTTTTTTTTGTGTGTTATTTTGTTTTATTGAGAATGGGACAAATGAGAAGTGGAATTCAAGTATGATTCCGTTGATCGATTATAAACTGATGACGGGCAGATAATGTCAATTCGATAGCGATTTCATTACTGATTTAGTAGCGGTGGCCCATTGTGCGGCATCGCACTTTGTTCGCACCGTACTGACTATGACGTCAGTGACAATGGTCGACGTCGACAACATGACGCGCTTATACAAGTTTGTCAGACGCAGACGCAGACGCAGACGCAACAGCAGCCAGCGGCCAGCGGCCACCGACCAAAGCAATGAGACAAGGGCGCACCTACATATACATATACACACACATACACACACACACATAATACATATTTTCTGTTTTCCATGTAAATGCATATACGTATGTAAAAGTGATCACTCATGATCAGTCATGCAATCTGTGGGCGGCGTCGGCGTCGGCATTGTCGACGTCGTTGTTCTCATCGTTGGCGTCCAAGCAAGCAGCGACGCATGGCTGGCATATAAATTGCTGCCCATCAAGCGGCAAAAATAACAACAATTAAAAATATAGGCAAAAAAAAAAAAAAAAAATTGTATGTGCAATATTTTGACAAGACGCACGAACGCTACCGGGCGAACAGTGCTGCGAACGACGCAGACGCTGACTGCAAAGTCAGCGTTGATGTCGACGCTGATTTGACGCTAAGAAGCTAGTTCTCAGTTACCCCACCCGTTATCTAGTTGCGAAATTGAAACCACTTTAGGCTATACACCTGCGGTAAACTTAAAATTGATATCTGTATATGTATATATATATATATATATATAAAGATGTATGTTTGTGTGTGTGTGTGCGAGATTATGTGTTGTCTGTATGTTACGGTTGAACAGCAAATTGCATTACGTCAATGCAATTGACGAAATGGCAAAACACTAAGAAAAGTGAAGGATACAAAACGCTCTCGCTCATCTACTCTCCCGCTCGCACACTAACACACGTTCTCTTTCACAGTCGGTATCTCTGCCTTGTTAGTCGTCCAGTGACCAAAATACACCTCAACTAGTTAGGCAAACTTTCAATTAAAAGCTTTTCGGGCTGCACAAAAAAACAAAAAAAAAAGCTTCAAGCTTGCTGATTATTTCTTATAGAGGGGGTGGTATAAATGGGCACGTTACTAGTACAATACATCTCACACTTTAAGCATTTTGCTTTTGATTTTTATTGCACATATTCTTTGTACGAAAATGGTCAAAGCAAGCGGTTAAAGTGCTCGCGCGCACGCACGCGTATATTGTGCATTAGTCGCTGTTATCGTTTCTAGGGCTGGCACGACTGCGCTGCTTTTGAGTGCTATTCATATGTGACTATAACAATATTGTTAACATTTTATATACGTATGTATGTATGTATGTATATGCATATATAAAAATATTGTGTTTTTTGAAGTCTTCTTGTTGTCTATGTGTTGTGTGTGTATTGAAATTCAAACAATGTTCACAAAGTTTGCAGCCCTGGTTTGTTTCATTCATTGCATTTTCCCATACGCTGACATTGATCAATTGCAAAGCTAAACACTTTAGGTGACTGTTAATCTCTGTGAGTGTGTTTGTTGATGATGTCTGAGCGTGCATAGGTGTGTGTGTGTGTGTGTGTGTGTGTGTATTTAATTTAGCAGCTATTTGAAACACATGCAAATTACATTTTAACTCTTTTTTGCTTTAAGACTCGCAGCTTTTTTTTATAAGTATTTTTTGTTTTTGTTTTTGTTTTCTCATTTATTATTATTAGTTTTTTGTTTTTTTTTTTTGTTTTATTGTAACGGTCGTCGCGACGGCAACACGTTGACGCTGACAATGCTGACTGAGCGGACAAGAGAACGACTCGAGACTTTGGCAGCGCTTGTTTCGCGTTTCACTGTGCGCAACCAACTGTTTTCTTCTTTTTTTTGCTTTTTATTTATTTATTTTTATTTTTTTTTTTCATTCCGACTTTAACCGAAACTGACTCAAATTCTCACACATCGTTTGCAGTTAGCGGTGTGTGTTGTGTTGCGTGGCGGACCGAAGCGGAGCTATGAGTCGTCGGGGTGGATCGTTGGAGGCTTGCCTGCTGTTTAAGCTTCTCTGTGCTGCTCTCTGCGCTGCTCGCCTAGTTAATAAACTAGGTTGGCTTTGTAATACATGCACATAAACCAAAAATATAAACATACATATGTACATATGCATATATATATTTATAATATATGTAGCTGTATATACTTATATGTATACACAGGCATAAAAGCTCTCGCACACAGCTACCAAAGCATCTTGTTTATTTTGGGCGCGCATTTTTGCTAGTTAAATATTAACATTAATTCATTGAACGCACACTTCGCACTCAGTTGCCAAATGCAAACTTTGTTTTTTGTTGTTTCTGTCCAACAGTTGCTCATTTACATATTTATTTTCGCTTTATGTTTTTCTTATTTGCTTTTTTATTTTTCCCCCCATTTTATGTGGTACTTGCACCCACTTAATAATGCTTCTTCTTCGCTTAAAGTCCTTGCCAAACTGCTGTTTAAATAATACTCAAAAGTGATCACAAAGATAAACCTATATTTAATCCCCTAAGTAAATACATGTACTACTACTACCATCGATAAACAATCAGTGATTATTTCGAAAGTTTCAACATACTTGTCTTTACTGTAGCTCTCATAATTTTGCATTGAAAATTTATTCATTTTACACTACTGCTCTCTTGAGATGAAATTTATCAGAGAGCAATTTGAGAGCAGTAAGAGTGTGAGAGTGGAGACTTGAGTCAATGTGCGTGCGCATGTGCGCGTACATTACCTGTGCTCCTCTGCTTATGTTGTTAGCATCAGCTTCTTTATCAGTTATCCAAAATTATATATATATATTTAAGTTTTAAAACAGAAATACATTTACCACCGTATAATAACTATTATCAACATTTTAAATGATCCACTGAATAAGTTAGAGACAGAACAAAGTAATTTTCGTAAATGGATTACAAATTATTATATTACTTTTACTTTAGAAAATGCATATTAAAGTTTAAACACTATTTACTATTTAGCACATGTTTTACCACATAAATGTATACATACATATATCAACAAATTAGATTAACAGCAAATTTCAGTTTTAGTTAGAGTTGCAATTACGATTGGAAACGCGGCACAATACTTTGTAATGTATGAAATGTGTAAATATTATTGACATAATTTTTGTATATGTCTGAACACTTTTTTTCAACTTCAAATTGAAACTTCAAAAAACTTTCAGTGACTAGCAATGATGTTAAAGCAAATGAGGAATATAAAAATGAAATGACAATGAAAAGCGAAATAAAAATTTAACGTTAATCGTGCCTTGTTTTGTCTCTGCTGTTGATAAAATATAATGATGAGTAGAACCATAACAGAAATAACATATAAACACACATAAGCATATTAAAGTCGAGTATGCCCGACTATTGATTACTATTTACCTACATATAAATATAAAATACATTATAATAATAATTATATTATATCACAACTTCACACAATTACACTAATGCCTACATCTTATTAAAAAAATATCACTAAACTAATTTTTAAATTTAGTTTTAAAAAGATATAAATAAGTATTTTTAGCGCAAATTAACTCTACAGATTGTCGTCCTAAACTATTTCCAATTTAAAAACAAAAAACACATTTCATATCGTTTACATATGCATATACACATACATCTATATACAATATACAATTAAGCCTAACTTAACTTTAATTGCCACCTGCGCCGTTACATCTTTCCAGCTGCATCGACATTCAACAACAGTTTTCTATACCCGAAGCTAATGAAAGTACATTTTCGTCATTTAATACTTCTTAATTAAGGACAATATAAAATTAAAAAAATATATAAAAATAAAAATAAAACAAAAGTTAAATCAAACAATTATTTTTATTTCTCATAAAACACAACTAGAAAAACTTACATCAGCATTAATAGTTAGAGATATTTTAAAATACATATAACCATACTACAATGTATCTGTATGTGTATATATATGAAAGAGGAGTGGAAAAATAGGAGTTGGATGTTGGATGTAGGATGGGAGAGTATATTGTGTATATGTATATGTATATATGTATGTGTTTATTGTATATTTGTGTAAGTGTGCTTGTTTACTTGTATATGTCTGAGCGGGTGGTGTCGATGTGTCCGTTTAAAACCTGAGTACGAGGTCCAGTGTTAGACTGGGCACGTGATTTGCATGAGAGTGGACAATAACGAATTAGTTTTAAGGGTATAATAACTATAGACCTATAGAACAAATTTCAGTGTGCTAAAAACAAAATCAGAATCAATTTTATCGATAACGTCTATCTCTTTCCCTTTCCCTTTCTCTATCCCTATCTCTATCTCTATCTCGTTCCCTTTCATCATGGTGATCATTGTGCCGGTGCCTGGTGTTTCGTCCATCACGTTTGCGATCATAACGATGACGTCCACGGCTACCGCTGCGGCTTCTTGGACTTCTGCTTCGACTGCGGCTGCGACTACGCGAATATTGTCTGTGCTTGTGCTTTCTTTTGTGTTTGCTGCTGCGCCTTCGCTCGACGCGATCACCATAGTCCTTCTCTCGTTCAGAAATGCCATATGGCAGCATAGAGGATACGGGTGGCGGAGGGTAATCATCATAGCCGCGACCGCGTCCGTAGGATGAGCCTGAAGCTTGACTTGTATAGTAATCGCGATCATCATGGTCATTGCGATAATTTACTGGTGGATTAGCTCCACGTGGCATACCATGACCATGAGCACCAACACCACCACTACCACCAACACCACCACCACCAACACCACCACCACCAACACCACCACCACCAACACCACCACCACCACCACCACCGCCGCCGCCACTATTGCCATTGCCGCTCTTTCCAGCTCCACCACCTTCAAGTTCATCACAACCAGTAGCAACAGCTGCAGTTCCACCAGGCGTAGCCGTAGCCACAGCAGTTCCACGTCCAGTGCATAGCTGATTAACGGTAATGCCCTGCTCACGGCAATACTGTTCAATCTTTTTCTCAATCTGCTTTTGTATAGGCACAGGTATGCGTGGAAAAAGCGTAGAGAACCAGTCCAGTTTAGTCATAAACTGATACACCATTTGACCAATGGTTACCACCTGTATAAAATTAAAAGGATAAAAAGAAGGTACAAAAGTTTAATAAATTACTACATACAATCTATAAAATTTTGTTTTAAATTTATTGGTGGCTCATACAGTTAACTCACCTGGCCGCCGCCTGCCTTCACGTCTATTTCCTCCTCATCCTGAAGATAGTCCTCGTACCAGTCATATAAGTCTCCAGGTGGTTGTGTATAGCGTAAGTACATAAAGCCTACAAATGACAAATGTATAATTCAATTAGAAGGATAAATTACCCAAAAATTAAGGTTAACAAGCAACACGAGATAAACAAAATCCAGTTAATTGGACCAAATTGGTTTGTATTTATCATATTGATGGATTCTAAGTGATTTTATTTGAGAGATGGATAGAGGTATCTATATATGTAAGTATATATATATATATATATATATATATATATATATATATGTATATATTATATATATATATATATATATATATATATATATATATATATATATTTATAAGAGTTAATTACATGGGAGGAGCAGGAGTAAGCAACGATTGACACGGCTGAACTCATGCGACTTACCAACACCTACCTAGTGCCCGAATGTAGGCCGAGTCTGTGTGATTAAGTAGTCCGTTGATTTGCTTGCGAGTCAGTCGCAGTGTATAGAGCTTGTAGAGAAGACAGTAAGCGGTGGATACAATACCACCGGCGCCAACACCTCGTACCTATAAGACAATGAAATAAGTTATTAGAATTATAATTGCATAAACTTTTGATATAAATATCATCGCCAACGAATAGCGCTACATTTCATAAACTCACACCGCCGCACATGCCCGTTTGGCCGGAGGTTTTCCTTGAACCTCGCTCCCAGGGCTCCATGTGCTTAACTTGATAATATATTTCATCCACAACCTCATGGTAAGTTTTCAGTTTGAATAAGTGTACTGTTTGAATGAAATTTGATACATTAGAAAAATTGGCGGGTAATTTTTACCGCGTGTGAATTACGCGTACCTTTGAAGTAGCTGGAACTTTGTATATTAGCCAATATGAGAGGATTAAGATTCATTGACGTCTCATTACCCCAAAATGGCAGCGTATTATGCTGTTTGCCTACGCCGGCTTTCTTACCACCGCCGCCACCAACGGCCGAAGACGCTGCCGTGTACTCTGTAATAAACCAACGCCAACGTAGAAATATAAAAAGAGGCAAAAGTTTTAATACAAAGTAAAAGGTTTCTGTGTACTTGCCCAGGGGCGGGCGCACAATACCTTACCTTCGTCCATGGCTCCACTTTAGTAGCTCTTATTTAAGTTGTGCATTCAATTTAAAATTCTAAACAAATTTTGATCACAGCAAATGCAAATTGCAAACGTTTGCCTACGCTGAAAATGCCAATGTGTGCTACTTTGAGATGATAAAAGCAATAGTAAAGACCGATATTTATTTTAGCGATAGTTGTCGAGCACAAAAATATCGATTTCGTTGGATACCATGTACACCGGTTATGAATTATAAATGATAATAGATTTTACTAGAATACTAAAAACTAAATATGAAGTGAAGTATCAATAAATTAAAACATATTGAATTATTTGTACTAACTAAGAATACATCATCAGTAATAATAAGAAAATTAATATTAATATGTATCACCAAGCAGATGTTTTACAGGTTTAAAATCAATTATCGATATATATATATTAAACGTTCACATAGTTCATTTAGTTTAACTAAATAGTTCCCATCGTGTATTAAACTCATACAGCGCCTTGTATTACATAGTTTATGGTATATTGGCTTATCATGCTAAGATAAGGTAACCTTATATGATTAAAGTATTTAAATATAAATGCAAAATTTATATAAAGCTTAAAAAAAATTATAGATATTAATGAATATATTATTATATATATATATATATATATATATATATATATATATATATATATATATATATATAGATATATATATTTGTATATGTATATGCATATGTATGTTTAAGTTATTAAATATGTTAGTTCTTTTTTTTTTTGATTAAATAAAGATATACTGTTTTCTTTTTTATTAGAACAACAAATTATCACAATATTTTTTGTATTGTGTTTTCGCAAAGAAATGCAATCCAAATAACTTCGCGCTTTCAGTTAAGTAATAAATATTATAGTATATGTATGGATACATACTGCACTTTTGTCGATAAGTTTTATTATTTATGACTATCGAACTAGTTCAGCTGTGAGCTATACAACTAAATACACGCAACAGAGCAGCAGGAGCAGTAGCAGTAGCTGCAGTGGAAACAGAAACAGAAACAGCATCCGCTAATCGCGTTTTAATCAATTAAAAGTCGGGCAAGTGAAAAAATGCAGCCGCTGGCTGCCAAAAGCAGCCGTCACCTTTCTGGTGGTTCTGGATGTGGTTGTGGTTGCACTACTAGATACGGATGTGGACGTGGGTGGTATGCAGTGTCATGCGAACAAATTTTAAACGCAAGCGCAAACAAACAAGCCTAACGAAAGCATAAAGTAAAAAAAAAAATATCAACAGCAACACCAACATACCATTAACAACACTAAAAACAACAACAAGAACAGCAAATTGCAAAAGAGCAAAAGTAAAGTTCAGGGTCATGGTCAGGCTGTAAGCTGTAAAGAGATTTGTGTGAAGTTCAAGTTCGTTATACAAAAGCCGGGAGCCAGGAACTAAAACTAAAACCGAAACTTTAAGAATAAGACCAACCCAAACAGGAACTATTTATAACAAGCATGTCTAGCGAATCATCAAATGAAAGCGAAGGTGATCTCTGTGATCCCCTTGCTGATGAGCTGCATAACGTGCAGCTGGTAAAACATGTGACACGGGAGAACATCGATGCGCTCAATGCTAAATTTGCCAATCTACAGGAGCCACCAGCCATGTACTTAACAGGTGGGCATCATATACATGCATTGGAATATTTGACCTCTCTGATACTTCGCATTAAATTGCTTCTCTATTTGTTTTGGTTACATTTTTTATATATAGAATACCAAGTGCTGACCTCGAAATTGCATGAACTGGAGGTCAAGGAGCATGAGCTTATGGACAAATTGCACGCACAGCAACAGGAGGATGAAGGCCATGGTCAAAGCGAACATCATAACCCAACGGATCGTTCAGATCAGCCGCATTATCAAAACCAGACACAAATTTTGCAGCAACAGCGTCAAATGGCACGTCATGGACATGATCTAACAGATAGCCTTGTATCTAGCTCGGGTTTTGGTTCAGCGGGCAGTGGTACCTTTACTAGCACAGGCACCAGTATTGGCCCGAGTTCTGGTACGGCTAGTCAATGTGGTACCCTGACACGACAACCGAAGGTGCTGCTCCGTGCACATTTACCCAATCAGCAGCGCACCTCAGTCGAGGTGGTAGCCGGTACACGACTCTGTGATGCGTTAATGAAGGCGCTCAAGCTGCGACAGCTGGAACCGTTTATGTGTGAGGTAAGCACATCGCCGCAAAGCGGCAGACATATCATACCGTGGCACACGGACATTGGCACGCTTCGCGTGGAGGAGATTTATGTGCGACTGCTGGATGGATTTCCATTGGGTCCGCATATTAAACATCAATTCATACGCAAAACTTTCTTTTCCTTGGCCTTTTGTGAGGGTTGTCGCCGCCTGCTCTTTACGGGATTCTATTGCAGCCAATGCAATTTTCGCTTCCATCAAAGATGTGCTGGACGTGTTCCCATGCTTTGTCAACCGTTTTCAGTTGACAGCTACTATGAGCGTCTACTATCGGAGTATCCAGAGAATTCAGTTGGTCTTCCTGTGGGTCGCAGTAATGCCGTACGCTTCAATGTGAGTAGTCGCAGGTGCAGCAGCAGCGGTAGCAGCTCCACAACAAACACAACACCCAGCAGCTCTAAACTACCTTCTGCCAACCGACAGGGCCGTCCTCCACGTATTAGCCAAGACGATCGTTCAAATTCAGCGCCCAATGTTTGCCTCAACACCATACGACCGCTGACCTCTGAGACCCAGCGCAACCTTATTATGCAGGCCAGGCCACCATTACCAGTAAGCAACCCTCTTTAAAAAATGAATGGTATCAAAATCATCAAGTCATCAATATTTGCATATTTTACCTAGCATCCCTGCATGGATCACTCCAATTCGACGCAGTCGTCGCCCACAAGCACATTAAAACATAATCGGCCACGTGCTCGGTCAGCGGATGAGAGTAACAAAAATCTTCTTACAAGAGATGCCAAAAACTCCGAGGAGATTTGGGTAAGCTACCACCAATGTCTCAATAACACAATATTCATAATATATTTCCATTTTCTATAGAATATACAAGCGGAGGAAATCTTAATTGGTCCACGTATTGGGTCAGGCTCATTTGGTACCGTCTATCGTGCCCATTGGCATGGACCCGTTGCAGTAAAGACACTAAAAGTTAAGACACCCAGCCATGCGCAGCTCCAGGCATTCAAGAACGAAGTTGCAATGCTAAAGAAGACACGTCACTGTAATATACTGTTATTTATGGGCTGCGTATCGAAGCCATCTCTGGCGATTGTTACCCAGTGGTGTGAGGGCAGCAGCCTCTATAAACATGTCCATGTCAGCGAGACAAAATTCAAACTCAATATGCTCATTGACATTGGTCGGCAGGTAGCCCAGGGCATGGATTATCTACATGCAAAGAACATTATACACAGGTCTGAATCGGATCCGACTAACTATTCATGTTTCCATATATAGGTGCTAATGATTCTCTCTCTATCTTTTCATCTTTACATACAGGGATCTCAAGACGAACAATATTTTCTTGCATGAGGATTGGTCTGTTAAAATTGGCGATTTCGGTTTAGCTACCGCGAAGACGCGTTGGTCGGGTGAGAAGCAGGCAAACCAACCAACTGGCAGCATTTTGTGGATGGCACCAGAAGTGATACGCATGCAGGAACAGAATCCCTATTCATTTCAATCGGATGTTTATGCCTTTGGTATTGTGATGTATGAGCTGCTTGCCGAGTGTCTTCCCTATCGGAATATTAGTAACAAAGATCAAATATTATTTATGGTGGGACGTGGTCTACTGCGTCCAGATATGACACAGGTGCGTTCGGATGCACCGCAGGCGTTAAAACGTCTCGCCGAGGATTGTATTAAATACACGCCTAAGGATCGTCCGTTATTCCGGCCGCTGCTAAATATGCTAGAGAATATGCTACGCACGCTACCCAAAATACATCGTAGTGCCAGCGAACCTAATTTAACCCAATCCCAGCTCCAAAATGATGATTTTCTCTACATGTGTCCTAGCCCAAAAACGCCGGTGAACTATAATAACTTTCAATTTTACAACAGTGCTGGGAATATTTAATTTGCTGAAGCAATTTGGAGGATTCTAAAAGGAAGAGCAAAAGAAAGAAATTAAGGAGAAGAAGGAAGAGGAAGAAATTAAGGAGAAGAAGGAAGAGGAAGAGGAGGCTGTACCTGTACTTACTACCCATTAACGGGAGGCATATAATAATATGCTTTTTTAAATTTCGTTGTTTTCTCTGGTCAAATTATTAAACGAAACCAACCAGAAAGAGATGGATGAAGAGAGAGACGGAAAGGTATGTTGCCCGATTTAGAACGAATAAGAAAATAGTTTGCTTATTGCGCTATCGCTTTCTCTATCTCTCTCGGACTCTGGTCAATGTTTCACTGTTTCCTGAATTGACCTCAACCTGGAACAGCTCTAATGTGCATTTCTGTTATCATCTTTGGATTTATTAACTGTAAACTAACAAAGAAACGCGCATATGTACATACATTTAAATATATATATATATATACCAATATACATATATATATTTACACACACACACAGAGAGATACTGACACAGAAACAAGCATACATACTTTAGGAATCTACTAAACTAAGCTGATCGATAATTACATTATAAACAAACAATATACTACTTATTACTATAACAATTTTAAAAGTTTTATTTCGATGCTATAGGGAAAACAATATTTATTGGAGGACAGCTAAACATAACGACTAGCTATGGCCAGTACCTTGGTGTAATCAGCGGCCTTGGCAATTGTCTTCTCCTTTAGGATGGTTCGCAGTATTGTTGGTATCGGCACGTGTATGCGTGTACCTAATGGACTGCCACTGTCGTCGATCAATACTAGATTATTACTATCGAACTGAGGCTGCTTGATTCTTTGTTTTTGCTTGAGTCCAACAAGTATGCCCTTCTTCATTTGTCCCTTGATGGCAACCAAAACTTTGTCACCGATGAGACCAACACCACGCTTGTTATACACATGTATGCAGCGGGGTGGACGGCCCTCAGCCATGGCACGTTTGCCCAAATCACTGTTATCCACAACGCGCAGACGAGCCAGTTTCCGTATCTCAAAGCATGCCGGTGTTGTGTGTAGGTGACAGATGGGGTTTGACGTGACGGTGGCGTTGACTGCTAGCGGGCTGGCAATAGAGCTGTTTCCTAGGAGTTGCACATGGCCAGTTCTTGTGATGCTTTTCAGCAATATGTGCGCCATCTCATTTAATTCTAAGTTCCTTTACTGTTGGTTATTTTAACACAACAAATGGAATTATACAATGCCTATCGATATATCGATAGAGGATAAGAGCAAAAAATAGCGTTGCGCATACATCGTATGTTATTCATAATAAAAAAACTGATAATTTAATTTTCATAATAAACCTTACTTATATTACTAAACTTGAAAACACTTATGAGAGAATAAATAATCCAGCAAAATATTAAGAAAATTTACTTATAAATGGATCGAATAATTTCTGCTGTATAAGAGTTGAATGAAAATCTTGCAATGACTAGGAAATAAAAAAATTGTTTTCAGCTTTCTTATGAATGAAATCATTCATAGAAAAAATTATCAAAAAATTTATATTTCAAATTTCTTCCGTGTTACCGCACGGTTTGCGTAAAACAATGCCTAAATTACACACAAAATAAAAGCTGAAATTAAATGAGTTATTATTGACTACCCTTAGAGTGCTGCCAAACAAAACACAATGCTGCCAAGCAATGCGCTGCCGTTACTTTGGCGCAATTATTTAAATTGGATAAATAAATGAAATTTTATATTTTATATAATTTTGCGGTTTATTTATTAAATTTTCAATGAAATAAACTTACAGGCGCTGTATACATTTAACGTCAACGCACAATACATTATTAAATGTGTATATATGTGTGCGTGTGTGTTTGTGTTTTTGTAAGTATTCATAATAATTTATTAGCATAATTAACGCTTCGCATCGTTCGCTAATCACTCGTTGTGCTATTAGTAATTGGTTTTGCTTTGTTTTTTTTATAACAAAGATTTACATTTGATTGGTTTAATATTTGCTTTTATATTTGACACGACTAAGTATACCAGTCCCATTGGTTAGAAAATTGGTTACTATAATTCACTATGACATACAATATAGGCATAAAACATATATATGTATATATATATATATATATAAATTTATATATATATACATATATGGATATATTAATTTGCGATTATCTTCCCAACGCTTTTGTCTTGTGTTTGTTAGTGTTAATTTTAGTTCCCACTGTTTTTATGGGAATTTTTGTGACCTTACGACTAAAACAAAGAAGTTAAAAAAAAAGTAGCATTAAGTTACATACTTCATAACAAATATTAATAATAGTTCTTCTTCTCCTTCTTTTTTGTTTATATAAAAAAAAATATAATTGATATATTTATATATTTTTATATTTTTAAGTGTTTTCTTTTTTTTTTTGGTAGTGTTAGGGGGCGGGGTGTGTAAGAGGCTACTTAAATAGCGCGCCAAAAATTAAAATTTTTACTAAAATTTTTTACATGTACAACAATAATTTGCATACGCACTTGTTAATTATTTACAGTAACAACTAAAATGAAAATCAGATAAACAAAAAAAAAGATGTGAATATCAAATTTAACTGAACAATATAAAACAAAAAAAAAAAATAAAATTGTTTTTAATTTATAGAAAATTTGCGCTTTCACTTTGTGCGTTTCGTTTCGTATTCTAATCTCGCATTTCTTAAGATCCTGCTGCCTTTCTTTTATAGTTTTTTTTTTTTTCTTTATTAGTTTTTATTCTGTTGTTATTTTTCAAGATCGATTCAATTCCTCCCGCTTAAAATTTCGTATCGCCTCCAGCAGCTGGTCACGTGGATCGGGTGACGTAGGCGTTAAATTGCGCATTACCTTTACTTTAGTTAAAATTGGTGGCGCCGGTGGCGGTGGTGGAGAGGGTGTGGGTGTGACAGTTGATTTGCTCAACAGTTGGCTGGTTGGGCGCAGTTTTACCTGCAGCACAGGCGCTGCCTGTTCCGTTTCTGGCTGCAATTGTAGCTTCATTTCTAACTTCTTTGCAGCTGATTTTGGTTTTGCTGCAGTTGCAGGTGGCAACGCCGTTGTGGTTGTAATTGGGGTTGCTGACGGCGTTGACGCTGTCGTTGACGTTCCACCTATTGTTGTTGTGGTCACTTTTGTGAGCGTCAGCGTGGGCGTTGGTGTGGGCGTGATTGTGCTTATGACCGTTTGCGTTGCCATGCCATTAACAGAGACACGTACACGCAACGCCTGTTCCTTTTCCTGCTGCTCCTTGGCGAGCATGCGCTCCTTGAAACCAGTGCGACGTAGTGTGTTTTGTCCAAAGGGTGCGGGAACAGGTTCCGCTGGTGTTGTTGTTGGCACTACTCTCTCTATCGTGGAAAGCGGACGTGACAATGAGTTGCTTGTCGCTGTCGTAGCTGTTGTGCTGCTGGTAGGCACTTCAACTGCTCCACCTCCTACTCCTGCTCCTCCAGCGGGCAGGGTAAATCGATTAGTTTTAGCTGGTCGCGGTAACGTTGAAGGTTTAACAAGGTCTTTTAGCGGTTCTTTTGGCTGCCTTTGTTCCTTCTCTGGGTCATTCTCGTAGCTGGCATCGCGCAGTGGCTTTACCGTTATTGGCACATGATATTCCTTGCGTGGAATGCCCATGCGCAATATAGGCGATGCCACCTCAATGGTCAGTTTCGCTGGAGCTGTCGCCGAAGCTGTTACTGGGGTAACTGGCGACGTCGGTATAGTGGTAGCTGCTGCTGTTGCCGCTGCTGTTGTGGCACCTCCAAATATGTAATCACCTTCATTCTTAATGGCCACTTGGGACTTGGGTCGTTCACTCCATGTGGCAAAATTGATGCTTGGCGGACCGGAGTAGCGATAGGCTGTTGGTAGCGGCTTTGGTGCGGGTTCTGGTGATGAACTCTTCTTTACAGCTGCAACTGTTGCTGAGGGTATTGGGTTGGGATCGGGTGATGATGTTGCAGTTACCGACAATTGCTCAACTGGAACGATAGGCGTGATTGAGGATGACTTGATGCCAGCTGCTTCAGTTGAGGATGTGACAGATGCGGGTGTAGAAACGGGTATAGAAACGGGTATAGAAACGGGTATAGAAACGGGTATAGAAACGGGTGAAGAAGCGGGTTTAGAAATAGGTGTACAAATAGGTGTAGAAATAGGTGTAGAAACAGGTGTAGCCTTGACTGTGGACACAGGTGTGCTTATGGCTACTACGATGGGTGTAGGCGTGGAAGCTGCTGTCACTGTTGCAGCAAGCGGTAGCGGGCTGTTCTTTGGTTTCTCTGACTGTTCCCGTTGCAGTGACTTTAGATCCTGATCTTTCTCCTGCTGTTGTGGTGAGTCTGCACTATCCGCCAGGCTGTTCTTGCGCGAATTACTCAATATGGTCTTGATGAGCTCAAGACTTTGTAGGGATGGCGATTCACCAATGCTTAGCTCACTGGAGGAACGTCTTTGTTGCAAGCTGCCTCCATTGGTATGGCCATTGCTGATCCCTTGATCAATCTTGTTGAGTGACAGTTGTGAGGAGCTGCGCAGGCGTCCACTCAATCCAACTCCATTTTGGCCATTTCTGAGCGATTGACTTACCGCTTGGAATGAATCAGCACGTGTTATGGTTGGTGAACTGCTGTTGCTGCTCGAGTTGCTGTTCACGTTACCATTTCCATTGCTATTGGCATGGCCATTGCTATTGCCATTGGTGATGGAAGCAATGGTAAAGTTGGCCAAACGATTGGGCTTGGCAGCTTCAATCTGTGCCTGTTCGGGTGCCTGTCGTATGAGCGTATCCAGACGCTGTTCGTGTATAATTGTGGAGAGTTCATCAACGATCTCATTCAGGGGTGAGCCGGCAGTATTGCTCTTGGGACGTTGCCTTTGTGAGGAGTCGGAAAAATCGGGAGGCGGTGATATGGGCACAGCATAATTCCAAGAGGATAGGGATGTCAACTCAGCAACAGTGCTGCTTGGCGTCATCGATACATCATTGATGGGTGAAGGTTGCTCATCCGATGTTAACTCATCACCAGTTTCCTCGTTCTGTGCTGCGGTCAGTACAGTCAGCTCCGCCAGTGTTCTGGGCGTAGGTAAGATCAGCTCCTCGACCTTAACAGAAGTCTGGCAGGAGGTCTTGAAATTGTATACCTTGATGGCCTCATCATCTTCCGAACTGGACTCAATGTTAAGCTGAGATTTGCGTTCCAACTCTGGCTCTGAGCTTGGTACAGGTGAAGCTGCTGGCGAGGGCATAGGCGAAGCTGAAGGCGTTGGCACTGGTTCACCAATACCAGAGTCTGCCTGCTTGGAAGCGGCATCGTTGTTATCCTCCTCCTCCGTGGCGCTGCTCAGTGAACGTGGTTCTGGCGTTGGTGTGCGATTCAACAAAACTTTGGATACATTCTGATGCCCATTGTTAGCCGTGTTGAGCTGCGGTGCAGTGGTTGTAGGTAGCGGTGGAGGCGTTGTCTGTGATACTTGGGACTGTAGTGTGGGTGTGGCCACAGGCGTGGGCATGACTATTGGAGTGGGACTTGTTTTTGGAGTTGCAGTTGGAGTAGCAATTGGGGTCGGGGAAGCTGTTGGCGCTGGAATTGGTGTTGTTATTCTGGGTGCCGGCTGTGGCTGTAACTGTGGTGTGATGGTCAACGATTCTGTGATAGATGCTGTGGTAGAGACCAAGGAAATGGTATCCGCGGACATGGCCAATGCATCTGTTGGTGGTGCCGGTGCCGCTTTCTTCTTAATCTGTAGTATACGCTTGCGCGGCGTTGGCTCCGGCAAAGCCTTGATTTCCACTGTTGCATAGTGCCCACCATCGGCGGCATCCGGTGTCTTGGGGCTATTACCGTTACAATCCAACTCCAACTCGGGTGTGCTAGCTAAATTTGGTGTGGACATGCATAATTGTGGTCGCTTCATGATGACCGCATAGGCGGGTTCACCTGGCGATGTTGTTGTTGTTGTTGATGTAAACTGTGGTACGGATTGCTCCGGTATGACCAGCTGACTGGGTGGCCGTGGCGCCACACGCTTCTTACGAGGTGGCGGTGCCAGCGCCTTTGGCGGCACCACCGGCGTTCTCGTATAGTTCATGCCCGTTGAGTCCATGGAGTTCAGCGAGTTGCTGGAGCTATAGGGACTGGGCGTCTTTGTGGTTAACTTGGAATGTGAATGGCGACTGCTGCTGAAGTCTGAGCTGCTGCTTAGTGAATCCCTTGCGGTGCCTATACGCTGAAACTTCAGCATAGAATCTGCATTGAAGCTATCGTATGACTCGGATTTGTGGCACAAACGAATTTCCGATAGTCCCACCGAACCGATGCTCAATTCACAGCTATACACCTGACTAGCATCCACTGTGAAAGAGAAGGATAACCCATTATAAACCATTATATAGTCAAAAAAGGAGTTAAAATGCTTGTATTTCATTGATCCTTCTCGAAGATGTGATGCTTACCTGGATTCCTGAATTCATATTTATTGGGATCCAATTGTTTATTGTCACAGACCAGGGATAGGAGTTTACTAAGTGGCACACGTGCACCTAAACGGCTAACATAAAGCTGATCCTTGGGTAGGAGCACAGTAATGCGAAATGTTTGCTCGAATGGTGCATTGCTGGTAACTGCCGGCAATGGTGTTATTTGATTGTAATCCAATTGACTAGCCTCATTGATGTGCATTCCCATATCCGTGGACATATGATGAAGTTGTGTTGTGGACTTTGATAGCTTGCCATTGCCAGCAGCATTGCCAACACCAGATTTATCTATGGATATATATATATATATATATAGTATATAGGATATATAGAACCATGATTAGTGAGGGATTTGGTAGGGGGTGGGGGGAAAAACTTACCCTTCTTACGACCAAACCAGCGATTTAATGTGGAGAAACCGCCCTTCATGCTGCTCATATTGGAGAGTAGTACGCTAGCTAATACTTGCTAATATAATTACATACACACACACACGCACACAATCACAAACACACTCGCGTGCACACAGTATGGTTCCCTTTCTTTATCTACTTTGTACTAACTGTTACGCTACTGTCGGTGTACGTTTTGTTGTGTTTCCCTTGACTTGCTTGGATCTCCTTGTTAACTTTTTTTTCAAATTTTTCTCAAAATCCTTAGTTTACTTTGTTTTTTCTTTTTCTGTTTTATTATATTTGAAGTTGTTTTTGATGTTATTGTTGTTGTTTTTCTTCTTCTTCTAGAATGTTTCGTAATATATTTGAAGCATACTATAAAAAAAAAATGGCGTGTGATTTGTACGCTGCGAAATCTGCAAGTAAAAAGCATTCGAATGTTGATTACGATTACTACATATACAGGTAAATACACACACACACATATATATATATATATATATATAGACATATATAGTAAGACCAAAAAAAAAAAATAAAATAATAAAGGTAAACGCCTTACGTTATCAACCAGAGACGGTGTACAAACTGATAAAATTCCGCAACTAAAAAATGGGTGATGTGCGGGCGGATGTCCACCCTATAGCTAGTTGAAGGCGTAGGGAAGGGAGTAGGTAATCATACACATTCTTTGTGTAATGAATGGTTCCTTATCATAGAGAGTCGATAAACTATCATACACACACACACACACCTCCACACATACACATAACTGAGTAGGCTGTCTATGAAGTAGCTGAAAAAACTAATGAAATACTCAAGGAATTTGCCTATTAAATTATTTATATATATATATATATATATATATATATATATATATAAGTAAACTGACAAGAGAGAGAGAATTGAAATGAATAGAAAAAAAATAATAAATAAATTTTCTAATTTTTTTATTACAGCACTTAAAAAAAAATAAATAAAACAACAAGAAAACAAACCTCATAAAGAAAATATGATTAAAAGCAAACAAAAAACTAACTGAAAACGAGTTAATTTTATATTTTTACAACTTACAAATTTGCATATGAAATAAAGAGAGAGACTGAGAGAGAGAGAGATATAAAAAAAGAACAATAAATAATAAAAAAAAAAATCAGAAAACAACAATAAAAAACTAAACGTTTAGTTCATTAACTAATTAACAATAAGGTTCTAAAAGGTTTATTTGAAAACAAACCGTTATATACTATAATGGCCGATAAAGCTGTTAAAGATGATAGAAAAGCAATTTCCTTTGCATATTGGAAAAAAAGATTTATATATATACAAGTATATATACTTATAATATAGATAGATATATATCCAACAATGAATCATAAATGATATATTTAAGATTCATTAAATCATTTTGGGCAAATGTTTTCACTCTTTTTTCTATTTGAATATCTTTTTACATCGTTTAGCAACATCTTATGGCCAAAGATTAGATATGACTTATAGTATGACTAATATTAAAATCATAATCATTATAATAATAAAAATAATAATAACAAAAAAAGGTACAAATTATTAAATGAAATTCCTATGAAATTCTTTTTACTCATTTCTATTTAATATGTAAATGAAATTTGGGTTTTTTTTTTGTTTATGTTTCCTTTTTTGCTCTTAAATATATGATTCATATTCACGCGTGACACGCACTTATCACTCATCACGCAACCATCTTCATTATCAATTAACCTCTTAATTTTGTTGCTATTTGCATTAAGCTTAATACTGATTGTCAGCTATAATGGAGAAAACAAATACACACACACATTCAAACACTCCTATATATATGGGTATATATAACAGGTTGGATATATGAACGGCATTATAGTGCATTAAACGTTTCTATTTGTATTTGTGGCCATTTGCGATAAGTCAAACTGAAAGCACGCGGCAAAAGACGCGCGCACGCATTGTTACGCGACTTGTGCGCGACTTTAGTCGCGTGCGCACCAAATTGCACACAATGTGATAGTTGACTTGTTATGAGGAGCTCCTGTTGGCGGGGTATGGAATTGGGGGTTATATGTTTGAGGCTATTTTGATTGGATAATGGCAAAGTTCAAACTGCAATAGAAAAGTGTTTTGCTATCTATCTATAAGTCTGTGTGTGTGTGTATGTGTGTGTGTGAAGTCTACTTATTATCCATGCAAATTGCACGCAATTGTACAACTAACAAATTGGCAATTTTCAACTTAAAAGAGTTTACTCGATTTCAAATGCACCCTCTTAACATGCACACATACATATATACTATTTATGATAGTGTATATGTGTGCATATATAAATATATATATATATATATATATATATATATATATATATACCGTATGGCATAGATATGCAGTCAATGACAAATCTTCCTAATTGCAAGCGGCACGTTAAGAAATCCCTCGCGACTTTTTAGCTTTTTTAATAAATTTTTTTGTTTCAATTTCAAATGCTTATTAATTATATTCAAAACTATATAGAAAAGTTGTAAATATATGTTATATATTTTAATATATTTTAATAAGAGAGTAAAGAATCCTTTTTTGCATATTCCTTTAAAATGACTTTCTATGATGTTTTATTTTTACAGGGTATTTAATGACTTTAACTACTGTGCAAATAGAGCAATTGAGACATGTGACTTTTATATGGATCTGCTGTACGGTGCAACCATTTTGCCCCACATTGACCCACCGTGCTCCACCCAGATGCTCCCTATGATTGGTCGCCTTGGAGCGTCTGTTGTAAATCGATTTGCCGCGTTTTCTGTTTTGTTTCGTTTTGTTGTTCTTGTTGTTGTTGTTGTATTTTAACGAGTTGCTGCACTAATTAGCCTGGCTATTAGCTATTAGCTGTTTGCTGTTGACTGTTATTTAGTTGTAAGCTATAAGCTATTAGCTATTAGCCTAACTAATTAAATTTTATACTCTGTTTAGCTAATTTTTGTCGTTTGTTTTTTTTGTTTTATCTTCTAATTTTTAGTTGATCATTTGAATGCCTTGAAAAATCGCAATCAGCTCCTGCCCCCGCCCAAACCACAAACCCCTTTTTTAGGCATTAAAAAAAAAACAAAAGCGTTAAGAATAAATTTTGTTTTTTTGCTTTTGCTTTTGCTTTGTTTTATTTTTGGTTATCAATTCTATTTTTTCATTTTATTTTGCTTTCCTTTCTCTGCTTGGTAATTAAAGCAGGGCAGGTGTATAGGTGGGGGAGGTTAAGTTTATAGTCACTTAGTTAAACTTGAAATAAACATGAGTAAATATAAATTCCTCGACTATCAGCGACAAGGCGACGACGTTGAAACAATTTTCGAAAATCATCACGTTCCATAAACATGTCATTGTTATTGTTCTTGCCAAGCACACACACACACAAACACACACACACACACATACACACACACACACCCAAAAATACTCAATTTATAATGAGAGAATCAGTCGAAAATATTTGATCAACTACATAGTTGATTACATAGAGTTGAACTGCCGGTTGAAACGCAAAATAAAGTTGATATCCGACAAACCACTAAGCGTATCTAATACATCAATTATTACACACATATATATATAGACTATATCTTTATATATAATAAATCTATATATATATATATATATATATTTATGGATTGTGTTATACAATTTGTAATTAGAAATAGACATGGCAAATGAGCGACTAATAGAAGCAATCAAAAGCAATTAGAATTGTTATCCTAACATGGACTATAAACAGATCTGATTACGGAATGTATATATATATATATATATAGATTATATATAGCCAATGATTATAAAAGAGCATCTTGAACTTTAAATGTTACTTTTAAGCAGATTGATTAAAAAAGGAAAATGTAAAAAGAAAGCAAAAGTTTATGATTTCACTTTGTAAATGGCAGGAAAATTAAATTAGGTTTTTCCCAATAAATTTTTTATTTATATTAACTAATATATAGATATACATATATATAGATATAGATAGTTGTCATAAGATGATTATTTATAGAAATAAACTTTGCGCTGATGTCACTTAATTAGCTTCAATTGTTAATTACTTTACAATAATAAAAAAAAAATAAATAAAAATAAAAAGTACAAAAAAAAAGGAAGAGCTAAAAAATGTTTTGATTAGTTTCCTAGTCACGTTTGTAAATAACTTATAAATCATTGCTATATCATCTCTGCTGACTGAATACATCAGTTATTCATTTCTATATATATATTCATATATGCATATATATATAGTCATCATTTTATATATATAGAAAGAAATTTGTAATCATTCAAGTGATTATCTATTATATGTGCTCTTCAGGCTTAACAAAGGGCAACAATTTATTGACCGTTGAGTGCGAACTTTTTTTTTGGCAACTTTCTACCGTTATATATCTATATATGGCATATAGTATTTACATGTACATATAGTGTTTGTCTTTTCAATTATAGATACATTTTGGACAATCCCTACAATTGTACCGTTGTACGCAAATATGCCGAAACAGAAGTAAACAAACAAACAAAATAAAAAAAACAAAACAGGGGAAAAAACTGATTAATCACAGCTTTGATATTGCTTTTTCGGGATTTTTCTGTGGTAAAGCCAGCTAGATATATGTATACAAATATAATAATAATTTATACAGATCTGTATATATATATATATATATATATATATGCGTTAAGGTTTTGATTATTTTCTGATTCAGCTATTGTGCAATAAAAGTTGACATTGGCATTGGCATTGCATTTTGAGGCTAACATTGTGATTGAAACTGACTTTGAGATTGAGATTTGAACTGGGAATGAGAATTGAAATTGAAAATGGAAATGGGAATGAGAATTGGAATTGGAATGAGAATGGGTATGGGTATGTGTATGAGTATAACTATGGGTATGGATATGGGTATGGGTATGGAACTTGATTTAAGGCTAAGCCAGAAAGGTTGATTATTGTGATTTCGATTGAAATTGAGTGTGATCCAATGTTAGCTGATGATATCAGAATGTGGCCAACGTGCGGGAATTTTTATTGATGCTCATCATTGTATTTTATTATTGCAGTCAGTTGCTAATTTAACTGGCTTCAAGCCTCAGCCAACCAGTTAACTATGCAAATTCTGGCCAACTATTAGTGTTGTGTTAAAGTGTTGACAATGGGTATACTGGGATCTGGGAAGTGGAGCTGATAAATTACCTTTTTTTTTACTATTTCTGTTTCTATTTCTATTTTACAAAACAACTATGTCTGTCTGTCTGTGTGTGTATGTAAGTATGCGTGTCTAGCTGGTTTATCTGTGGTAACACAAAAACAAAAAAAAAGAAAGAAAAAAATATGAAAAAGAAACAGACAGAAAATATTTAAAAACGTTAAGTTATCAGCCGCTGCATGACTAATATTAAAACTTATGCTAACTAATAATACAACAGGTCTTTGTTTAAATATATATACTATATACTATATATTATATATATAATATAATAAATATGTATATTATATTCAATTTGTGCCGCAATTCGAGCCAGTTGATTAGAATCGGATGGATGCCATTTGGCACATACTCTGCAACTTGCCACTAGTTAATAATGATATGATATATATATATATATATATATATATATGTATATATCTCTGTGTGAGTGTGTAAGTGTGTGTATGTATATATGATAAATATATGTAAATATTTGTATTGAATAAAAGCACACGTATTGCCCATTCAGGTGTTAAAGTCTTTGGGCAACTGGCCATTTGTTCTAGATAATTGAATGAATCGCCTTCTTCAGAGATAGCATATCGCATATGGGGAATTGCGTAATCGAATCAAGAAATTTAAATATATTTCGTTAAGAATTCTTTGGTTGAATTTAAAATACATATATAAAGGAAATGAATAACAAAAGGGTTATGGCTGTGGCTATATAATAAACTGTAAAGTTTATATTAAGATCCATTAAGACAAACAATAGTCTATTTAACTGATCTTCTCATATATATATATATTATACATTTTCTATACATACATATGTATATATGTTTATATATGAAGTTTGTTTTATGAATAGAAAAAAAAGCTGTGGACTAACATTAATTAAGTTTTTGCAACTGTCAGCAAAGAGAAACACAAATAACAACAAATAAAAAAAATAATAATAATAAAGGAAAACAAATCGATAACATTGCTGCATACTATCGGAAGCTTAGTCTTAAGCCCATACTCTCACTGACTGGCAAAAAAAAAAAAAAAGAAGAAACAAAAAAAAAGGAAAATAAAAAGAAAAAAAAATTGTTCCACTTTATTGTTATTACAGTCATTCATCATTTGCTGATCGAAATTGTGGAAGCTGTCAAAATGACAATTTCTGTCGCAATGTCAACAACTCGTTCGCTCTCGTTTTCTTTCTTACACTTACACTCACACACACACACACACACACACTCTATCTCTCTCTGTAAATTTGTCTTTCTTTTCATATATAACTTTATATGTGATGGCCTCTTTGAGGGTCATTTTTCTTATTGACATTTTTTTTTTAGTTTTTTTTTTGTTTTTGTTCTTTTTACATTTTTGCGTGCTACTTTTCATTGTGTGTTGTTTTGGTTTTTGTTTTTTGTTCATGTTTATTTGGTTTTTTCTTCTACATCTTTTACATTGATGCATCACTACTGCAGTTACTGCGGCTGCGGTTGCGGTTACTTTTATTTTAATATTTTACGGCTATTGTTAAACAAATTGCACTTTGTTATAAAGAACAAATATAAACACCTACAAAAAAAAAAAAACACAAGACAACACACACACACACACAAAAATATACACAAAACCCGCATGAAAAGTTAATTTAAAAATAACAAAAATTGCTTAGAATTTTGCGTACTAACTGCGTCTAGCGGCTAGCTTTGAGTGTTCGCCAGCCTATTTTTATATTTTTTGTTTTGTGATTTTGCTTTGTGTCTCTTGTACGCCGTCTGCTTCTTCTTTTTGTACTTCTTTTACGTTAACTGCTCCTTCAGTGTGTTTGCGCTGCGACTGACTGCTGTCTTTGACAGCAGCTTTTGCGAGGCAGCGACGACGACGACGTTAACAAAACTGAAAACAAAAAACGCGCAAAATATGCACAGAACACGAATACAATACATATACTAATACGATAGCACTCACACACTCATACACATACAGTGTGACACGCATACATATGCAAACAATATAATAGTAGCAGGCAATAGCAACGGTAACTCTCTAATAATAGCTCTAGTAGCTCCAACAACAACAACAGCAAGCGCTCAGCTGTGTGCGCTCTCACAGGCCCGCACCTGCCTTCGCTCACTCTCTTTCTTTTTCTACGTTTGCAGTTTAACACTACTGTTGTTGTTTTTTTTTGCTGCTGCTGCTGCTGCTGGTGCTGCTGCTGTTATGGTTATTGTTACGTTTTTATCTTATCAGCCTGGCAGCGCACAATACAGAGAAACAGCAAGAATAAAACGCGTAACAGCAGCAGCAATGAGAGTAACTGGCGCCGGCGCGTTATATAGAAAAAAAAAAAAAATTGCAGCGTTAAATTAACAAGATTGTGACTTTTTTTTCTATTCTTCTTCTTTACAATTATATACATATTATATAGTATATGTATATGTGTGTGTACATGTATATCTGTTACATTAGCTGTACCTTCAGCAGCCCCTGTTTACCGTTTAACCGTGTGCTATCTTCACTTGTCGCGCTAGTTGGGTAAACTGAACTGAGAATTGAAGCCGCGTGCGTTGCATAAGACAGGTGACTGCGCGTACTTATTACCATTGCTGCTGCTGCTGCTGCTGTTGCTGCGATTTCTGCTGCTGTTTGTGCTGTTGTTGTTGTTGCTGCTGCTGCTGCTGCTGCTGCTATTACTTACTTCAATCAGATTGCGCTAACTTTTCATTCTAACTGCGACGCTGTCGACCTTCAGCATTGGTGGGTCTTGCGTGGGCTATGCTGTCGGTAGGTGCGTTCTCCTGCTGCCTGCTGCATGTATACACACACACCATTACATACATACATACATATACAATTTCTGCATGGGAGTTAGAGTCAGGAGTGTCGCTTTGGCACACGCGTGACCATTTTTTGTTTTCTTTATCGCTTAGTCTATCGATTGGCATTGGCTAAGGAGGCCGCCTCGCCTAGCCCCCAAATTAAATACACACACATCCATACACATACACACACACACTCACATGTGTATATATGTGTATATCTGACATCATCAACTGCCTCTACCATCTTCATTAATTGCTGCCACGCACCAATTTTTAAGTTGTTACCCCCAAAGATGGGCATTGGCAGAGGGCGCGCCCCGTGACAATCTATGTTTTAACTGACAGTTAGTCAATCTGTCAGTCAGTTCGTATAACTTTGGGCTTGGGTTTCCGATACCGATTTGTGTTTAATTGTTTTTGATGCCTACATTAAAATACAACAGCTAAAAGCTATTAAATATAATATATCTAACTATATTCTATATATATATAAGCGACTGTAAAGTGGCAAGTAGCTGTGTGGGCTAAGAGCTGCATACTTAAAATGGTTAACAACAAAATTCCTAGAACATGGCAAAATATAAAAAAAAATAACATCCTAAAAGCAAACACATATAAAATAAACTCTATAAGGTTTTCACTGTTGATAAACTAAAATGTTTTCATAATGGAATCTACTTAATCCAATAAGAATATATTGCAAGTCAGCTAAAGCTTTCTATATTAGGATATTCCAATTGGTAGAAGATTCGTTTGGGTTGAAGTCTACAAAGTTTGCTTTAGAATATGCCAAGCTATTAGGGCTTAGATAAATTTATTCAAATTTTAATATAAATATTTTAATATTTTAAATTATAATTTAAAGTTTTTCTTATTGGAAAATATTGAAAATTTTTTTTTAAAGATTTTGTTTTATTTATTTAAATAAAATCTTGAAACTTTTACCTTGTAACTTAAACATGGTTAACCTTGATAATGAACTTGGTTTCCATATGCCTAACCTTCTTCTTAGGGGTTACTGTATATGCAGACCCTAACTGGAAATTGGCCTTGAGCTTCCTTAAGAAGGTTTCTTTGTTCTCTCCTTTGACAGCTTCCGTTTGTGACCTTGAAAACTTTACAGTTTTATACCTCAAATAGAGGGTAAAGTATAAAGGGGTAGAAAAGCATATTTGGTACAGAATTTAACTGCTTTGGTCACACTTAAATATGGTTTCATTCATGAACATAATGACTTCAAGGAATGTTTTGAGTACATTTGTATCTTATAACCCAAAGGAAGCAATTAAAAGTTAAAGTATCTTTAAGATACAATTCAAAAAGAAATTTCTCCATCACTTTTGGACTGTGTCCATTTGTTTTGAATCGGTGAATCAGTGTTGAAATATTAATATTTAAAGTAGAAATATTTTGAAAGTATGCGAAAAATGTTTATTTGGATAGTATTTATTATACGATAACTGATGGAGTGTCTGCTGTGTATCGTATCTAGATCGTTTAAAGCTTCTTTAACCCGTGTATATAGTATATATGGTTAGGGGAAATCGGTGACGCTATTATTATATTATATTATTTATACACTTAGCAGACGCACAAAGAGAGTTAATGGTTATCAGAAAATCACTTGATAATGTAAACACAACGTATACCACATGATAATAATGTTGATAATGTTATGATAATGATGATAATGTTGATAATGATGTTGCTGATAATAATAATAATAATAATAATGATAGCCCTATGAGGCCAGTCAGGCACTTGGCACATTTATACTTACACTTAACCTTTATCTTGCCTACCACCTTCATGCTGCCTCCCCCTACACCCCCTTCCAAGCTATTGTCCCTATACCCTTGTTTATCAATTGTGTTTACATTGTTATTTGCCCTTGTCTTTTGGTTCATTTGTTCTTTTTTTTGTTGTTTTTGTTTCTTTTTCTGCTTTACATTTCGTTTATTGTATACTTTAGCACGTTGCCTCAACTGATAACCTCAACCTTAACATAGAACATTGAAATGTGCGACTTCTTTTTTTCTCTACTATTTCTACTACTGCCTCTACTTCTGCATCTTTGTATTGTTGTTCCTCTTGTTGTTTTTTCTGTAGTGGGAGGGGAGTGGTAGAGGGAGGGGGAGTGGAGGTAGGTATAACTTAAAGTACAATTAACAGAACCGCTACAAATATGCAAAAAAAAGAGTCAACAAATCGAGTGTGCCAACATTTCACTGGCCAAAAGTGCGACTCATTGGCTAAGAGCTTGACTTTACATATATACATATATATAGCATTTATGTGTATATATATATCGTCTGTATATATATATGTATATAGTATATATATAGTATATATAGAGTGCGAGTACGAGTACGAGTGCTCGGCGCTTGTGACCCCGTTTACGGAAATTCTTTTTTTTATGCGCAACTTGAAAAAAAGTGGCACAAACTCATTCCGACAAAAAAATAAAAATAACAACAACACCAAAACACCAGCAACAGCAGCAACAACAACAACAACAACAACAGTGACTACAAAAAGAACAGCAACAGCAGCAAAAACATAAACAAGTTTCGACAATAAAACCATATGATCAGCGTAATGATAGTTATGATCATTGGCTCTCTTCTTGATGCTGTGCCTGTTGCTGTTGCTGATGTAGCTGTTGCTGTTGTTGCAATTGTTGCTGTTATATCTGGGTCTGTTCTTTGGCTCTTACAAAAGAAAGATTTCTACATTTCATGCCCCAATCTCTCCGAGTGTTGTCATTGGCTCAGCTTCCAGAGTTTTACTTTTTCTTTTTGTTTTTGCTTTTGATTTAGTTTTTGTTGCTTTTCTTATTGTTTTTGTTGTTATTTCTGTTGTTGTTGTTTTTGTTTTTTTGCTTTTCAAGCGGCAACGTTCAATTCACAAATGTTTCTTAAATATTTTTTCCGACACGCCTCAATGCCGCAAGTTGTTGTTGTTGTTGCTATTGCTGTTGCTGTTGCTGTTGCTGTTGCTGTTGCTGTTGCTGTTACTGTTGTTTGGTTCACAGGGTTTCCCTTTGGCTAGTGATTGGAGGCCAATGTTGATAGCAACTGGAAGCTGCTCCACATAAATAACTAAGCTAAGTTAGTAACTAAGTTAAGTTGCAATAGAACCGTTAGTGCAGCATCGTCGTCGTCTTTTACTTTAATTAGACTTCAATCAATGCCAGCATCAAGTTTGCGCCCTAGTAGCCCACTCCGCTCCACTCAAGAACATTGTCAGCCTTAATGACTAACCTCAGAGTGTTGCAACCATTTAGAATATGTGAAGAATAAGTCTGCTGCAATGCTACTTACTCTTTACTACGCTATCTTTAAGTTAAACTAACTTTGAGTTAGAAATTGTAACTTTTAAAGGTGCAACTAAACTACCTTCTTTACTTTGCTTATATACCAGGGTATGCATATATATAATACAACATAGAATTGGGTCAATTGTAAGCTAGACCTTAGCCAACAGTACACCTCAGACCCTTCAGACCCTTCTTCAACCCAACGAAAAGGCCCCTTCAAAGGCAACAACAACAACGCAATGAGCAATTTTGCATGATAGTTGCATGCGTCTCAGATCCAATTACGGCCAAATAAAAGTGTGTTATATGTTTGTGTGTGTGTTGTGCATATCGTTAGAAGTATGTTAATATGTATATGTATAGGTATGTGTATGGATGTATGTATATATATATCATATTATATGCACTTTGTACACTTGATCCAGCTGGCAGTTTGACTTGATTGATCAGGTTGCAACTGCGGCGGCCTCAACGGATGAGTTGCATAGCTCTAATGCAATTATATTGCAACTTGATTTGATATATATATATATATATATATGTATAGTATTGTGATAGTAGTTATCTTAATATCAATTTTATTAAACTTTGTTCAAGTTGATTGTAAAAAAATCAGGAGGAATTTCATAAAAATTATTGCAAATATGTGCGAAACGAGAGAGAGAGGTTATCTCTTGCTATCTCTTACTCTAGCTGCTGGTAATTAACAGTATATATATATATATATATATATAAATATATACATTTATCTTTATTAATGTTTTCGATTTCATTTCAATTAACTTTTTTTTCTTCTATTATTTCTCTGCTGCAAATTGTATGCAGTCATGTGATCAGACGATAGATCGGAATAACAATTGGAAAAGTTGATCTCTCTTCTATCACGCAACTACGCAGCGATTTGCTCTCTCACTCTAGCACATACATATGCACACTATATACTCTCTCTCTCTCTCTATATATATATATGTGTGTGGGGCTGTTGTGTTGTACAATCAAATGTTGCCCAGCTGCAAGTGTCGAACGTTAAATTCCGAATTCCAAATTCCGAATATGTCGCCCAATAATCGCAATGCTGCAACGTGGCAACATTGCCAAAGCAAGGGGGGCAGGCAACAGGGTGTGCAACCTGTCACAGCGACAACCTCCCAAAAAAAAAAAGAAACAAATAACAAAAAAAAAATAACATATACAGCCAGACACAAGACAACAAACAACAGACTCCGGGAAGGGGTCTATTTGCCTGTTGCAAGTTGCTGCCGCTGTTGCTGTTGCTGTTGTTGTTGATGCTGGTGTTGCAATTGCAACTTCACATCCACATCAATTGCGATGGCGTTCAAGTGACGCTCATAAATTTGTTAGAGCGCGCACATTTTCCACATTGCAATGTGCCACAGCGGTAACAACTGAAATAGCTAAAGGTGCCGGTTTCCTATTATATTATTATTTCTCTCTCTCTCTCTCTCTCTCTCTCTTTTTTTCTTCTCCTTCTTCTTTATTATTATTACTATTATTATTATTTTTGTTATTTTCTGTTTTTTTTTTCTGAGTTATTTTTGCAGCCCAACTACGACCTCCTAGCTTCAACCTCCCCCTCGCGACTTAAACAGCCTCATAGTGGCATTGCCAGACTGCATTTTGATGCATGTTGCCATGGAAGAAAGTGAAGAGAAATGAAATGTGTTTACTTTTTTCTTTGCTGCAGCATGTTGCCTGTTGCTTGTTGCTTGTCGCTTGTTGCTTGTTGCCTGTTGTAACCGGACAGAGCCAACACCAAGCTTGACTTGCATGTAGCTAAAGGCAATGTCTGTGGCAGAGGCTTTCTTATGCACTTACTTGGATAATAACTGGCTTGCATTTCATTTGAAAAGACGTTTAGCGCGTTGCCTTAATTGCGAGTGAAAAAATCAAAAAAAAAAAAAACTTAAAAAAAAAACCTGTAACTGGGCAGCGCCAACGCAACAACAAAACAATTTAGTTACCAGATACTAGACATTGCATAGAGATATATAGCTACAGATACACACAGAGATACAGCCAGAGATAGAGATAGAGATAGAAAACTGCAAGTGCTTGGCACTTGTATCTTTGAGATGCGCTCTCATGGCCGCAGCTGCTGGGCTTGCCATATAGCCTTGACATGCAGCAAATTTAATGACAGGAAATCATCAACAAGTGCCGCGCACATTCAAACCAAACCAAACCAAATCCAAACCAAATCCAAACCAAAGCAATCTCCATATCCAACTCAATCCAATCTAAAACTGAAGCAGCCCCAAACCCACACAGATGAGCAAAGCTTCACCCAGACGAGTTGCTGCTTTGCAGTCATCAAATTTGAGGCATATAGCTACAACTAGTACTATATATATATATTCTTGATTTGTATTAACAGATTGTACAATTTTGTTCAATTATAACTTCTAGGGTAGCTGCTAGTCGTGCACATTCCTGTGTTGGCCGCTGATTTATTGTAGCTTGACTTGTCTTGGCTTTGCCTGGTCGCGCTTTTTAATTACAATTACAACTATGTATATGTGTGACTAGGTGTGTGTGTGTGTGTGTGTGTGAGTACTTGCACTTACATTTAACCGGTTGGCATAAAAAAAAACAATTGCCGCCCAAGTCAAACAAACACACACACACACACAAATGTATCTGATAAATGTATCTGTAACTGCAACTGCAACTGCCACTTGAATCTGCTGACGGTTTCTGTGTCTCTTTTGTTAAGCAAATATACTTAAAATATATATATATATATATATATATATATATATATATATACAGTTAAAACGTAAAAATTTAACCACAAAAATTCATTTGGCTATTTGATCAATTTTGCCCACAAATATGGCTAACAGCCTGCAGCTGGGTCTAAATGGGGTGCATTGCACCAGCCACAATCAAAGCAAAATGTGGCTCACCTTGGCTATAGCCAGTGCTATATGAATTTGTTTGCTCTTATAACTGTATATATATATATATATATATGCATGTGTATGTGTGTGTGTGTGTGTGTGTGTTGTGTGTTACTGTTAGGTGGGTGGGGCATAGCACAACTTCATCAATGAAAACGGACAACTGAATGGTTAGCCAGGTGTCAGTGTTGATTGCATACAAAAACAACAATTAGCATTTATATATGCTATATACCATATACCATTCACACTATATGCTATATATATATATATATATATATATATATATGTATGTGGATATGCTTTATATGAATTAACAATCCAGCTTGATTAAACTGACCCACTCTGGCCCCACCTTACATAACTTGAACCCATCTAAAACTGACCTAAGCCATAAACAACTGAAAACCTAACCTAACACAATACAAAGTGACACAAAAGTTAACTTAAATATCTGCCTATAGTCAAGCTTAACCCCAAGTTAAATTGACAACGAAACCTTCAGCTAAAGCTCGTTTTTTTGGGGTTAACTTAATAAACGCATTTCCTAAGGTTTAGCCCTGACATCAAATTGCTTTCAGCTTAGCAGATGGCAACAGAAAGTTGCACAAAAGGATATAGCAACTGACCAGGAATTACTATATATATATTTATAAATATAATGTGTTATATAAACCCTTTATATATATTAGATAGTTTGATTTAAGCTTGCCTTAGTTATCGGTTACTTTAGCCCTGACATCAAATTGCAATAGGAAAACAGCTTTAAACTTGGCAGATGGCAACAGAAAGTTACACAAAAGTATATAGTAACTGACCAGGAATCACTATATATATATATATATATATATATATATGATGTGTTATATAAACCCTTTATATATATTAGATAGTTTGATTTAAGCTTGCCTTAGCTATCGGTTACTTTGTTGTATGCAAACTTTCTCCAATTCTAAAGAGGTAAAGAGAGGCACAGAATAGCCATGATTATCCATTTTTGGAATCATAGTTAGATATATATATATATATGTATGTGTAGGGTAAGCGGAACTAGAAGAAATGCATACGAAATGTGCGGTCTGGTGACCCTGTTGTATTGATTACAAACCTTTTTGCCACATTCACCTGACACCTTAGCAAGGGTTTTGCCAAGTTTGTAGCAAATATCGCCTTACAGTTTTGCATTTAGCTGGGAGTGTATGGTTTGTGTATAGGTATGTTTACTGTAGCTAAAATTGAAGTTAAAGTAACATTGGCAAGGTGAATGCATTCAATGTATAAGTCAAAATGTCATTGACTGTCTGTATGCGGATTTAGAGTCGGATTAAGATTTGGATACGGAATTTGAATTTTATATATTTGTATATAAATTTTAGACTGTGATTTGTCAGCTGCCAACACCTGGGCCATACATCACTGTACTTATCCAGAGATACATTGCAATTGTGTAGCTGACAGGCAGCAGACAGGCCAAGAGAGAGAGATAGAGAGAGAGAGGTAGAAAGGTAGAAAGACAGATAACTGCTGATGAGAAAAGCAGCGAAATGACCGCTGGCTGACCTTGAATTGGACCCCCACAAAAGTGCTAAATGCTAACTAGAAAAACCTGATGACATTAATTATTTTGTTGTTGCTAAAGATTGTTGTTGTTGTTGTTGTTGTACATTTGGCCTGGGCAGAGAAAGTAGCCAGACTGAGAGTGGAATTGGAAACAAGTTGGGAAGCAAGAAAAAGTAAAATTATTTTAGGACATGCCACCGAAAAAAAAGTATGTCACCTGCAGCTGTCCCAGGTATGCACCCAAAACAGCTGCGAGACTAACAACAGCAGCAACAAGAGCAACAACAGCAGAAACTAACAGCAAGCAACTGCTGCTGCAAGTTGCACATTGCAAGTTGCAAGTCGCGAGTGTAACGAGTATCGAGTTTTACTTTCTGCTGCCCCAAAATCGAGTATCCAGTCTTCAGTACTGGCCAAACAAGTTGGGATATCACTTAAGACACTCTTCCTTCTCCTTCTTTTTTTCTGATTTACTTTTTCTCTAATGCTCTCTCTCTCTCTCTCTCTCTCTTTCTCTCTTTAACTAACTATATGTATTGCTGTGTGTGTGTTTTTAAAGTGTATTGTCCAGTGCGTGTTGCATGTTGTTGCATGAAGCAGGAAGCACTTGCAACACGCAAACCGTATGATTTGAGCCGTTTGGCTATTTGGCTAATGGAATTCGTTAGTCTCCCATACCAAAGAGACAAAATAACCAGCCTGTAGACCAACTTACTTGCACTTATATAAAACGCTATCTAAGCCTCTTATAACTTAGCCATGTCACGTACATATATATATACGTATATATATATATATATATATATATCGCATTGTCTCTGTTGTACACCTATACGTATACGTATCGTATCGTATCGTATCGTATCGTATCGTATCGTCTCATATCGTATACGTCTCATGCCAGTATTGTTATATCTTATTGTATATATTAATTTATATCAGTGCTCGTTACCAGACTCTACCTATACACCACTCACACACACACACACCTATCTACCTATAATACAAACAACATACACATAAACACACACACACACAAATTATACAATGGGCGCGTCTCTTTGGTGTGTGTATTTTACGCACGTCTTCACTGGGGACTTGCCCAACATCTTCCAGCTTCACATAACCAAAGACTTAAGTTTTTAATGAATTTTTTTCTGTTTTTTTTTTTAACTTAAAAACAATTCAGTTTCACTTGTAGTAAATACATCAAATTTCAGTCACTCTGTCAACTGTCTTCTCTCTTCTGTCTGCTGTCAACTGTCTTCTGTCTTCTAACTCAGCTCAATAGCCGCACGATTTTCATGGGAGTTGTTACAATCGATCGTTCGTATTACGCACTTCCTTATAGAACCTTAACCTAAAAATACCTTCTTATTGAACTATACATATATAGTTATATATATATAATTATATATACAGCATATATACACCTAAATATACTGTTTTATATATATACACAAGTTGACGCACAAATTGTCAAAATATGCATAGAGTCGCTCAGCCATATCACGTTTGCACTGGGCTTATATAATTTTTGCACTATTTTTATTATATTTCCCAATGGATTTGTAGACCAAGTTAACAAACAAACAAATGATTGATATAATGGTGTGTATATATATAATAATTTAAGCTTAATTAACACAAGCTGCAAGTTTCCTTAGTAAAGGATTGCCTGAAGCTGGTAAACATAAAATTTTTAAAGCGATTCAAACTGGGTCTTTGCCTTTATGAATAAGGATTGGTCAGGCTTAATGGATCAATATGTTAGACTCTGAACAATTCTCTATGAATATAGCATTGTAATCGTATAACTATAATCTAAACGCATATAGTTTAATCACATTTAAAACCAAAGCAAGAATTTAAGTAAAAATTCTTGGAGGAGAATTGAACTTTTAAACATTTTGCGCTCGTATTGCTGGCAATCCGCAAGGATATTTCTACAAAGAACTTAACAATGACAAGCTTATAACAGTAAAATGTATTAAGTATTATATTTTCTATATATATATATATATATATATGTATATATATAAATATACCTAAATTAATCAGCTATATGTAGAAAATATATTGTAAGTTGAATTCCTTTGCGTAAACTTCTGATAAAAAAAAATTGATTCTACTATTTTGTAATTGAATTTATTATTTGAGGTGTGCAATTAGTTGCTCATATCACGTATTAACTGAGATTATACAATCTTGGCCATGTTATTGCCTGTTGGACACATCTCTTGCATATATTGCACGCACGTCTCCCATGGCCCTTGCCCAACATCTTTTGTGGCAACTTTTGTGCTTCGTGTTGACCCATTTGCCCCAATGTGAATGCCATTCACATTTTAAACAAATGCTCTTTGCTTTTGCTTCTTGTGCTTCTTTATTCATCTCTTTCTCTTTCGCTACTCTGCTCCCTCTTGCACTGCTTTATCTGTTTTCTTTACACCACTCTTTCACCCCTCTTTTTTTCATATTATTATTTATTTCTGGTTTCTTTCTTCATTCCAGCTGTGCTCTGCCAAAAAATTTTCAATGTCAGCGTTTTGGGTGACAATGAAGCCAACTGGAATTGTAAACTTAAAGGTTTAGTTTCGTATGTGTGTGTTAGTGTGTGTGAGTGTGTATAAGTGGGGTTAGTTTAACGCGTGTTATGTTTTTCAGTGACACTAAAAACATATAGAAAACAAGAATCTACACACGCACACACACACACACACACACACACACGCACAACAAAGTGTATGTAAATATTTTTTAGGCTTATTTGAATAAATTTTGATTTGGATTTCTTGTGTTTCTTTTGAGAGAGTCAAAGAGATAAATGGGTGGCATACGAGTATTAGTTTCTGTTAATATATTTTTAAGCAGTTTTCAGGTTCAAAGCAATTAAGTAATAATACAAATCAAATGTTAAACAAAACAACAACAGCAACAAAACAGCAAAACACCAAAACATCAAAACAACACAAACACAATGGCAAAAATTATGCAAGCGATTAACATAAAACCCAACGATCGCCACGGCTCGCAGAGCAACCAAATCTGTACAAATACAAATATATATATATGCATATGTATATATAAAAGAGGTAATAAAATTTATAGTTAAAATATCTGGCATAGAGCTTTATACTATATTTTTTTTTTGTTTTTTACTATGGCCTATAAATTGTCTGACTAAAATGAACACAAAAAAAAAACTTAAATTAGATTGCCAAATGTTGCCTCGGGTATGTTTTAAATTGCAGCTGGAAATGACCTTAAGAAGTTCATGTTGTATGCAGAGTAAAAGAAAATTTCAAAGAAAATTGATTATCTTTAAGAATTTTCTATGCTTTAAGCAGTTTTTCAAGTTTCACATAGAAAATTGATTTCCATTTCTAAACCTCAAAACAAAATTTCATTTGCTTTCTAGAAAAAAAGAGACGTAGACCTTAAGTCTTCGTCGAATCTTAGTTAGACTATATATAAATATATATATATATGAATAAAAATCTAGATATATATTAACGCAATAAGTATTTACCACTATATCTTAGAAAAATATAAAATATATATCCCCACTGAGAGTCAAATCCAAGACTCCGCGGGAGCTGCCTAAATTTCTCACTTTGAAATTTCTCCCTAGAGTTCGCATGAGCTTTATATATAATACCGATTGTTTAAGATCTTTTAACAGTTGTTTACATTATTAAAGTGCATCTTAATATATTGTTCAGTTATATAGCTTAACTTATGGATATATGTACATACAACAGCTATGCATTTCTTGCACTTCAAACTTGTCTGGAATGTTGCTTGCAGAAATTTCTTCTGTTTAAAAGCAAAATTATACTATAAAAATATTTCTTCACAAGAAATAAATAATTAATATTTATTTTAAATAATATAAAAAAAAATATAAAAGACATTTACAGTATAGATTCTAAGCAGCGTTGCTTGTAACAACCTTGAAAACTTGCACCTTGCACAGTTCTCAATAAGTGCAAGAATCGAATGATTACTGTGAGTAAAGTTCATTCTATACAATAGTTATGCCCATAATCTATACAATCAATTTCTTCTGGTTTCCTCATTCTTTCAAAATTCTGCTTTGCGCGTTAATCTTAAACGTTTTGTTGCCAGCATTTAGTATTTATCTATCTATCTCTTCCTCTCTCTTTCTACATTCTTCAAGCTTTAATCTTTAAATGTAAAGAAATAGCTTTACATTGATATATAAAGAACCTGTGTTGGGTTGGGTCTCCTTTTATTATTATTATTATTTTTTTTATCAATTCTTCTTTTGTATCTCAATCTTAAATATTTTGCTGTTTCATAGAAAATATAATTTTTTTGGGATCTTTTCTTTAAAGTAATGAGACAAAGTTTGACATAGAGTAAAGATTTACATTGGGGATTTCTTTATTGTATAAAATTTAAATCTTTTTTTTTTCAATATTGCTTTCAGTTGTTCAATAAAATTGAATGAAGTTGCAATTAAAACGTAAAGATAAAGTAAGAAAAAAAAATAAAATGAAATGAATTCAATTGAATTGAGAAAATTAAAATTGCGTCTGGATTTAACTGACTTGTTGGGTAGCATTTTTTGTATAGTCGTCATATTATGAGAGCGTTTGCCTCTGTTGATGTTATACAGCGTTTTAGAGGCGATCGGACACGCCCCACCCACCTTGGGTTTGATGTTATGGGGAGGCTGTCACGTGGCTTGGCCAAGTTATGAGAGAGTGTCATATGAAAAATTTGTGAAGCGTTGCCAGAGTCTAAAATATCAACGGGTAGACGACACTTTCTGTGTTCCAAATGGAGGCTTAGACTAAGCCCCATCTCATACCGGTTATAATCAAGTGTGTGTATCTCTCTATGTTTGTGTGTGTGTGTAAGTGTGTGTGTAAGTGTTTTTTAAACACGTTTATGAGTGTGTGCCCTTGTCAAGGTCAGGGCACAAACATTGCTTGTCACATGCTGCAACCAAAGTAACAACAATTTTTCTTTTAAACGAAATAATTACAATTTTTTCGATTCACCCAAAAAATCCCATGATAATCCCGTATACCAATCAAAGCCCCATCCGCTCTATGTCTATATACAACTGTTCGTTTAACGTTTAACGTTTATCATAATTAACTTGGCACATAACTCGGCAACTTGGTAAGTTCAATGACTTCACATGACAATTGCCCATTGTTGTTGCTGCTGTTGCTGCTGTCGTGGCATGCTTCATATTGTTGTTATTTTTGTTATTGTTGTTGTTGGCTTTTAGCTTTTAGCTGTTACTTTTAGTGCTCCCAGTTGCCCGGCCAATTAAAAACACGTTAATTTGTCGACTTTTGTTGGACGATACATGCACAGAATTCAATTTGCTGAGCAGTGATTAATGGCATCAGACATTGGACATCGAAGTAATCGCGACTTTGTCGGCAATCAATTTTGTAACGTTTTTGGCTCTTTGCTTTTAGCCAAAAAATAATAAACACCATCAACAACAACAACAACAGCATTAACAAAATTACTGTTCAACTTTGGCTTAGGCTTTGGTTTTTGGTTTTGGCTTTATTATATTTGTTTTGTATTTTGACTCTTTGATTCTTCAACGTAATTGCTTAGCACAAACGCAGCCATGTTTAATGAGCGCAAACCAAAACCAAACGAAATACACTGCAACAAATAGTTGTTCAACCTGGTAGCAGTTTTGTGTCTGCTTTAGGTTTTAATCAAAGGAATCTTTACAAAATATGCTATCTAGGATTATGCTTGACTTAAAATTTATATAGTAATATGTTGCATTTACATGTATTTCATTATACACACATAAGTTTCTGTCAGTGTATCGTTTTGAGTCTTCTGCTTTGGCTATAGCATGTGATTATGAGTAGGTACAGCAGCAAGTTCATAGCTCTCAGCTCTCAGTTTGCAGTCCAGTAGCTACGGTTATAGTCACAGGCACAGTCAGTCATTCAGTCAGCGAACTCACACATACACATACGCATGCACACATACATAGATAGTTACATATATATACAATATATTAAGTGGTAGCTATGCATGATTCTAATTATTATGTATGGTATAAGCTTTGTGTGGTTCTAGACAATGCAAGAAGTGTTGCCAAGAACCAAAGAGCAGTCAAAGCAGTCAAAGCAGTCAAAGCAGTCAGAGGAGTTAGAGGAGAGCCATCGTCACCGCTGTGGGGTACCATTGTTTCTTTGTGGCAGAGTCAAGACAGAAGTTCAAGTACCCTGAAAGGCATTAGGCATGATCTGAAGCGTACCCACATATTCGTAATACAACAACAATTTATGGTAGGAAATGTAGATTGGCAATTAAAGTAAATATTGCATGAAGAAAGTTATTTGATAGAGCAATAAAATACATACTTAAATTCTACATACATATGTATAAATATATATATATATGTTTATGGTATATAGTAATAGATATAGCAATGATAATCAATCATATAATGTCAAGCACATCCCATTGATCATAAGTATTGCTATATATAATGTATCGATTTAGTTAATGTTATTGTTATGTTGATTGTTATTTAAGGGAATGAATAACAATATTGTGACAGTTTTATAACTAGCTATCAGTTAAAGCCAATATAAATAAACGTAGATCATTGTTATAATCAGACTAAATGACACGATTGAGACATGCGCATTTAATATATAGTATTATATATATACATATATTTGTTGGGTTTTGTTGGATGTTAAAGGCAATCAATTAGCGGATGTTTGTCAATTGGAATGAGTGAAACATTAAAAGTTTTTCCATGAATATAAGTACATGCTTACATCGAGAGTCTCATTCAAATTAGAAAGGTAAGATGACTGAATGATTGAATGAACAAATGAATAAATGTATAAATGTCTGTATGTCTGCATGTCTGAGTGTCTGTATATCTGAGTATCTAAATGAAGGGAACTAAATCAGTTCAGTTCAAAAAGTTCGAATGCATGTGGACAGTTGAAAGTGAGTGAGTGGCCAAAGCTTCAGCTTCAGCTTCAGCTTCAGCTTTAGCTTCAGATTCATGTGAATGGGGAAATGCGCATGATCACCAGGTGAATGGGCAATCAGAATACATGCTACATTTCCTCACTCTCTCTCTCTCTCTCTCTCTCTCTCTCTCACGCTCTCGCTCACTCTTTCTCTTTCTCTTTACTCTTTACTCTATACTACACACTATACACTCTACACTCTACGCAGTAATCCCGCTCAAAGAACAGACAATTGTATGGAAACTGAATATCATACTGTTTAAGGCTTAACAGAGTTCCCTATTTATAAAGCAGTTTTTTTTTATATTCTCTTTTTTTTGCGCATTTGTTCTTAAGCCTCTGACATCTGCTGCTGACACTTTTCAGACAGAGGTTGAGTTTGGGGTTGGGTTGGGGTTGATATTTTTTTTATTTATTTAATTTTACTTTTTTTTTCTCGTTGTGGCCCTGCCCCCTGCCCTTTATTCAAGTACTTTGTACCAGTATTGTAAGCTTTTTTTATTATTATTATTATTATTATTTTGCGTCGTTCTCAACTGACGAACATTTCGTTGGGTCAAATACCTTGAGCTGCTTTTTATGAGCATCATTTTTGCTTGTGTTTTCATATTGAAATTGTTCTTATATATACTCTATATATATATATATATATATATATATATATATATATATATGTATGTGTGTGTATACCATTATGAAGCAGAAGAAAAGCAAAAACAATATTTGAAATGGTTTTTGGTTTCGTTTGTTGATTTTTTTTTTGGTAAGCTTTTGCGATGCAAATATATAAAATTCAATAAACTCTGCCAAACCAGTTTGTTGTCCAGTGAAATGTGTTGCCAAAAAAAAAAATAATAATTTATAAATGTATATATATAATGTTATTTTCGACTTACAATCACACAATTCCAAGTATCAGTGATCATCCCCAAAAAAATAAAACCAAACAATTTCATATCATATCATAATTATCATCATTATTGTTTGTGGTTGGTGCTTGCGTTTTTCTTTTGCCTTTGCGTTTGATTTGTTTTTTTTTTTTCTTATTTTGTTTTCTTTTTTGTTTATGAAATTCAATTAAAATAAAAAAAAAATTCAAAAAAATAAAAAAGCAATAAAATAAAACGTTTGAACAGCAATTTTAAACATCTTAGAGGGTGTACAGACGAGTTGGCCGAGGGTAATGGCTCTCCATCTCCAACCAGTTTGATGTTAATCAATTTTCGCAACAAATTTTTGCACTTGCCGTTTCGGCATAAACTTGTTGCGAATTGTTTCGCAAAAGGAAACATGCGCTAAGTAGACCCCAAAGTTAACAACAAACAAGCAACTAACTAACCAATGTACATATATATATATATATATAAAATTGTACAAATATTTCGTATATCCGCATGTATATACATATATCTATATATGTATGTAGTTACTATGGTAACTATGGTAACTAGTTATGATTGTTTTGGAGTTACTGCAAATTACTTAATATGCATTTAGCAGCTGTATTTTGACCTTAAGCTAACTGATTGACTGATAGTTCGCTTAGATATATAAAAACGATCTGAAAGCAAGTGGCGCGTTTCCGCTGCGCCTTTGAGACATCATCATAAACACTACGAATACCATTATCATTATCATCAGTTTCATCATCATCATCATTATGATTATCAGAAATTGTAGAAGAAGCAGTAGACGCAGAAGCCACAACATCAATAGATAGTTATGCGGCCAGATAGTTAGATAATTATTATCGTTGATGGCTCTCAAAAGATGTTGATGGAATGCCAGCAGCAGCAGCAGAAGTAGCAGCAGCAGTTAACTGATGTGCTTTGTTCTCAGCTATTCGCTAGCAACAGCTATAGCCTTAGCTTTAACTATAGAAACAACGGGCAACAACATCAACAGCAACAGATACAAATACAGATACAGATACAGATACTGCCACTGATACAGATACGGATACATTTACAGAAGACGCAGATTTGAAGCTGCTTTCACTGGCTTGCACTTAACTCCACCGGGAGCTATATGTATATTATACCTATATATATATATATGTATATAAATAGCATACAGCTGCAGTATTCAACGTCTACAAGTATCTGTCATTTTGATTTGCTACATTTGCGCCGCACAGTTGTACCAAATCTTTTGATTTGTAACAGTTACAACAAATTATTAAGCGCAAGTAAAAACTAAAAAGAAAACACAAAGAAAAAAAAAACCCCCCAGAAATTTGACATGGAGCTGAGACAAGCTCAAAATATATGAAATATTTCAATAATTCGATTGAAAAGCAACAAATTTGTACATATTATACATTAGTTATTTATATATATATATGTAACATTACTTTCCAATATCATAAATTAAGTTGCATTCCTTTGGTAAACGCTTTATTTACATGAAAGTACTTTCTTCTCTTAGTCATTTTATAGATAGGGCTTATAGAAGAAAGGATTACTTAAGTTCTTCCATGAATTAGCTTTTTATTGAACATTTAGTTTTTTTGCTACAAATGATTGTTGCACCACTGTGCGTTCCGCAAAATTTTGCCTTGGGGAGTTAAGGCTGTTGCAGAGTGAACACCCGGCATTATTTACCGTTTCTTGCGTTTACGTAGATTTCTGCACCTCTATAACCATGTATATATATATATATGTATCTATGTATAAGTACCTATATATCTTTCTTTCTATCTATGTATCTCAAGCGCACTTTGCGAACTTTGTTGCTGATGTTGCCGCTGCTACTGCTGATGTTGCTGTTGGTGCTGTAAGTGAATTTCAATGTTGGCGCTGACAAACGGAAGTGGAAGCCAGTAGGAATAAAAGAAGACAAAGCAGCAGAAGCTGTAACTAAAGTTAAGGCACAACTTACCTTAAGACGACCTCAATTAGTGTATCTTGGGTTCCATGGTTCTAACTGCGATTGCGTTTACGTTTGCGTATGCGACGTCGACTCTAAGTCTAACTGCGGTTGTGGCCGCGACTGCGATTGCGATTGCGTTTGCGACTGCGACTGCGACTGCGCCAACGTCTGCGTTTACTTTGACTGAGCGACGTTTGTTTAATTGCTCGTTGTTTCCTGTTAGTTCACATGCAGTTAAATACACATACAGGCATACACACACACACACAGTCAGAGTAACGCGTTAAGAGCAGTTTTTTTGTTTTTTTTTTATTTTTTTTACTTTTTTGAGAAAGCACAAAAAAAATTTAAAAAAAAAATACAAATTTAAAAAAAATAAAACCAAAAAAAAAGAAACTAATATTTACTAAGCAGCTGCCTACACAAGGCACACAATTGCACTCGCTGCCCAATTAAAACGCCAAATGGAAACATGTAATGTATGTAAATAAACAATGCACAGGCGCAAACAAAACATTTACACATACAACTACATATATAGACATACACACAGAGAGGCTGTGTCAAATTCTTTAGGGCGAAAACTTCGACTGCGACTGCGAGTGCGGCAACGACTGGCGCTGATCAACCGTTCGCCACGAAACTCGTTTTAAAACTGAGCGCACAGCTGAGCGGCAATAGCTTTGAGCTGACTAAAGCTCAGCAGCACCAGCTGGGAATGCGATTGTGACTGTTACTGCGACAGCAACAGCAATAGCAACAGCAACAGAGACAGCGGCGCCACGCTCTCTAAGCGAACTTTGGTAGCTAGGTAGCAGATGGTGGCACCCAAAGAGAGTGCGCCAATAGCCAAATACCTCTCTCCCACTCTGCCGTTCTCTCTGTCTTATCGGCACGCTTCAAAATTGCATTTCTCTGCACGCATTGAATGGGTTTACGACTGTGACTGCATCGTCAGCTGAGCTCTAGGCTCTAGTTTTGAACTGAGGCCGCGTTTGTGGTTGTTCGTCTGGGGTTGGGCTCGTACAATTAATTTGTTGTTGTTCTTTCTTTCAATTTTTTTTTTTGCCATTACTATTTTTGTTGTTGCTGTAGTTGTTATTTGAATCCAACGATGCGATGTGCAATCAGAATAATACATAAATCTAGTGCCGGATACGTACATTGCTGCACTTGATTGGTCAGCTGAAAGAAGAGGGGCGGAGAGAAGACGCGGTGAACAATCGATCAAGGGAAGTAAATTAAATGGGAGAAAAATACTTTTTGTTTCTCACGCAAAATACCATATGCCAATTGCTTACCCAACCCTTATAACCCTTGAACTGCATATTTATTCTCGCTTTCTTTTGGTTCTTTTTTTCACTTTAGAGAATGTTATTTTGTACGTTGTACCTTGTGGTTGAAGTAACATGGCAAAATTGTAAAAATTTTAAGCTTATAAAACCCTTTGCTGCATTTTATGTATACTTGCTAATGAGCTATATATAGCTGGAACAGTTATTTTTACGTATGACTAAAAGTTACGTTTATCCTGCCAGTTATTTCATATGCTGCTGAGCTGGGAAACTTACCACAATCAGCTGTTTATCTTATAAAGTATTTGAAGTAAATATTAATAAGTGTGATATGTATGAGCGATATAATTTGCATGATATGTATGATATGTTTGAACTAGACGGAGAATATAAGCTATATGATCTATATGAATTGTATGATATGTTAGGTGAAATATCTGTATGATCTATATGATCTGTATGAGCTGTAAGACTTGTATGACCTGTATGAGATGAATTTGCTGCATGAGCTCTATTAATTTTATGAGCTGTAAGAGCTGTATGATCTGTATGAGCTGTAAGAGTTGTATGATCTGTATGAGCTGTATAAAGAATATAAGCTGTAGGATCTCTGGTATAATAACAAACTGTATCAGCTGAATTAGCTGTATGAGCTGTATGATCTGTATGATCTGTTTGATCTGTATATAGGTACGATCTGTGTGAATTATATGAGCTGTATGATCTGTATGAGCTGTAAGAGTTGTATGAGCTGTATAATCTGTATGAAGAATATAAGCTGTATGATCCCTATGATAATAACAAACTGTATCAGCTGAAAAAGCTGTATAAGCTGTATGATGTGTATGATCTGTATATAGGTACGATCTGTGAGAATTGTATGGCTTGTATGAGATGAATTTGCTGCATGAGCTCTATTAATTTTATGAGCTGTATGATCTGTATGAGCTGTAAGAGTTGTATGAGCTGTATAAAGAATGTAAGCTGTATGATCTTTATGATAATACAAACTGTATCAGCTGAATAAGCAGTATCATCTGTATGATCTGTATATAGGTACGATCTGTGTGAATTGTATGAGCTGTAAGACTTGTATAATCTGTATGAGCTGTATGAAGAATATAAGCTGTAGGATCTCTAGGATAATAACAAACTGTATCAGCCGAATGACCTGTATGATCTGTATAAAGAATATAAGCTAAATGATCTGTGTGAATTGCATCATTGCATGAGATGTATGAGCTACATGAACGCTATGAATTTTATGATCTGTATGAAATGTATGATCTGTATTAACTGTGGAGAAACATGAATTTATGTTTTCTGCAGCTGTAAAGTCCTATAAAACGTCTTGGTAGATATACAATAAAGATGTTAAGCATAACACAATTTTACCTAATTAAAATAAAAGTCATTTTTATTTTGATTTATTTATATATTTTTTTTTGAGTTTGATTTATTTGAAGTTAGTGTTTCATTTTTAAAATTTGAAAATTTTTAAATTTCATTTTAATCATATAATTGAATTTACTTTTGAATTTCAAGAGGAAAATTCATTTTGCTAAGTTTTTATTTTCATTCATATATATAATCTAGTACACTAAAAATCCATCTCCTTTGATCATTTAACAATAAATAAAAAAAAGAGAGAAAAAAATGTTGCATACAGCTCCTTAAATGTGTTTCTCTATTTATCTGTATATATCTGTATATATATATATTCTTTTTTATATATATTCTTTCAATTTTATATTATTTATTGTTTTACAAAGTAAATCTCTGATTATTTATATGAGTTGTCAAGTGTGTATATGTGTATGGAATAATTAAAAAAAAGGATAAAGAAACGGATAATATTTGAAAGTCGCATGACCCCTATCAATGGGGAGGGGCCTTAAGGGGACGGCTTTCTATTAGCTGCTCTATTAAATTGTGTTACTGAATTGAAATTCAATGGATAAAAGTGTTAAATGCCCAAATGTTTTTGGATGCTTAATATATATTTATATATATAATTGTATGTGTATATGTGTCTGTGTGTGTGTGTGTATACATAACTATGTATATATATGTATATATATATCATTAGAATTTCTATTAAAGCTGATAAATTTTTTCTCTCGTTCATTTGTAAGTTTTAGTTAATAATTTTTCAATAATTTTTTTTATATTTGTTTTTAGCTTTCAACAATTTCAATGTGAAATAAACTACAAAATCCGCATACATACGATATAAGTTAATATATATATAAATATATATTTATATATATGTATATAAGTAAGTATGTCATTTTCTGAATCTGCATCTGTATCTGTGTATCTGTATCTGACAAAAAAAATGCATGTAAATATGCTGTAAATAGTAGAGAAAAAATTCAAATTCTTAAAATGTTATTTATTAACCTTTTTTGCATCTACTATGATTATTATTATTATTTCTTTTCAAAATTTTTATTTTTTTTTATTATTATTTTTGTTGTTGTTATACCTTATATTGTTATTAACCTCTGGAGAAATGGACAATTGCAATATGCCATAAAATGTATAAAGTTGATCAATTTTTTAGCTACAATACAATACAATAAATAGTTTATGTTTAATATATATATATGTATATATATATTTAAGGCAATTTTCATTATTAATTAGAAAAAAAAACAACAAAATGTAAAAAAAAAATTATAGAAATAACCTAATTTTATTCAATTTTAAAAGCCTCATTCACAATAGCTAATTTACTGTGAATTCTAAACTAATTTGACTTGCTACCAACGCGATTTCCTTCTTCTAAAATATAGTCTAAAACATATTGAATATGTTTTTCCTTTGTTTAGCTTTTCCTTTTCTTTTCTATGCTCAATTTTCTTCTTTACTTTTTAGCTAAATATTTGGCTGGATTTTGTGTATATGTGTGTATGTATGTATGTGTGTGTGTATGTATGTATGTATGTTGGTAAATAGGTTACAGTTTATTAGACTTGGCCTCCAGACTGTTCCATTCGTTGTCTCAGTTTTTATCATTTTCCTTTGGCTATTTATTTGTTTTGTTTTCTGTTTTCTGTTCCTATTTGTTTTTCTATTTCTGTTTTGTCTTTGTGTTAATGTTTTTGGCTTTGATCTTGGCCCATTGGCTATTGCAGTTAGTGCATAGGTTAGCAACATATTGGCCAGCTATTGGCAGGAGTCACATGTCACATGTCGCATGTTACATGTCATATGTCATATGTCATATGTCACTTGTTAACTTGGACGCAATTGGACGTACCATTCATCATCATTTAAGTTTACAGGTTTCACTAGCTACAAAATTTTAAGTATCAAAAAACTTAGCATAAGTTTTACATAGTTTTTTTTTTAGTATTTTGCTATTTTTTTTTTTGTTCATGTTTTTAACCTTTTTTTGCTTTTAGGCCATTAAAAATTAATTTGTGGTAAATTTTTAAGCACAATTTACCCCTATAAAAAAAACAGTTCAATCAATTGGCAGACCGCCTTACGCAGGTTGCAGTAAACTTGCAGTGGAAACAAATTGAATGGATTCACAGGATTTCAATTAGTTACCTAAATACTGCAGATAGTTGCAATTACTGCAATTTAATGCAAGAAATTAGAGCAAAAGTTACTGGCATGCAATGTAAATACAAAGGAAAAACTGCAGTAAAACTTAAGACAATTCTGAAAATTTACATTAATTGCATTTAGTATAAGTTACTGTAACAGCAGCCGAATCGACTTTTGTCTCAAGGAAAATACACAGAAATGCAGTAAACTTGCTGCAATTCGATAGAAACACTAAGCAGTAAAGATGCGGCAAGGTGGCTGCAACATAGAAGACATTTAAACTTAGCGCAAATCGCTTAAAATTCAAAGAAAATACAGTAAATAAAGCTCCAGAGTTAGCACAAAGAAAATGTAGCTAAAGTTACTGCAAAGCAGTGACAATACGCTAAAATTTTGCTACAATTTATTGGAAGCTGCTGCAAAATGTACTGCGAGAAATAATTGCTGCAGTAAGGACTACAGCCAAGCAGTTGAAACACATTGATATTCAACTATTGAATCAGTCAGTAGAAGTCAAAGCTACAGATGTGTTGCAAGTTGCATTTGGTTTGCAGTTGTACTGCTGCAGCAATGTGATGAAGTATCTGCAGGATGCTGCAGGGTAAGGGGTGTAATTATGGATAGTGCTGCGATTACAGCACAAACTAGTGGAAATTAAACTAATTAAAGTACTAACTAAATGCTACACACAGAAGATAGAGAGAGACTAGCACTACGCTGGCAAATATCACACAGTTGCACGTAGCTGCTTGTTTGTGGTAACATTGATGTGTATCTCGTAGTGAGATAGAAAGAGAGAGAGAACGTGTGAGAGAAAGTGAGTGGAACAGTGTATGTGAAGTAGTTAAAGTGTATGAGTGACGCCCTAGCCAGCGACTATCTGGGATACGGAGTTGGTGCGTCTTCTTTTCGTGATTTGCTTCCACAGGCGGCGATTCAGCGAAGGTTTATCCTGTCAAAGATATACATTAAATCAATAATTATGGGGGAGGGGGGCGGAGGAGAATGGAATTTATATTGCTTACATTATCCTTGCGCGGTGACATTTGTGGCATGTCTGCCGCATCGGGTGCCTGTGATGGCGACTGCCTAAGGACCAGGCTGCTCTGGCTATGGCTCGGTTGTGGCTGCAACTGCAACTGTGGCATCTCGCCAAAGTTGCAATCAGAGTAGTTGGGATTGCTGCTGCTGCTGGAGTTTATCTCAGAGTTGCGGCGCTTAATGAAGTTTATTCTGTTGCCAATGGGATATTTATATATATACATTAAATGTGTTGCAACATGTGGAAAGTATAACATACTTACAATCGATTGGATTTGCCCACTTCTGTTTCAAGGCATGCTTCAGTCATTGTTGTTGTTGTTGCTGCTGTTGTTGTTGTTGTTGTTAGTGCCACTGCGTCCATCGAAGTAGTATTCATCATCTTCGTCGGAGAGGCTGCTGCTGCTACTTGGCTCATTGGCAAGGAACAATCGGGACTCATCGTCGTCGTCGTTGTCGTCGTCGTCATCGTCGTTGTTGTCATCGTCATCGTTGTCATTTTCGTTGTTGTTGTCTCGGATGTCCCCTTGACTTGACAGCCACTCCTCGATTGAGACATGGAGTATATCTTCTCGCGTCTCGCTAAGATTTCCAGATCTCCTAATTTGCTCCCGCCGCTGTTGTAACTGGAGCTTATGCTGTTGTCGGCGACGTTTACGCTCCCGCCGTCGACTCGAGCCGCAGATGCAGAATTGCTCCATGTATTTTGATTTGGATGCGGGCGTTGTTGACCGACGCCGGCACGAGCTGAACCAACGGCGCGTGGACTTCCGTGACTGCTGCTGCTTTGGCTCCTCTGTCCTGCCCCTAGACCTGATGTTACCAATGCGGGACGTGGTCGCCGATTCACCGTCGGTGTGTCCATCTTGGAGTTGCGTTGTTGAGAGTACGATATGACAGCCTCTTTTGGCTGCACCCGATTCGTGGCTGAACGACTCAATAAATCGCGACCCGTCAGTCGATGAAATGTGGAGAGGTCGTGCCTGAGTAATATATATAGTCATAAATATCATCATCATCATTATCGTTATATTTAATTACCCCAGAATAGTTGTTAGATCTGGACCAGGCTCGTAACAGATCAAGTCCTCGTCCCCGAGTATGTCGTGGTTGAGAGCTAAACGCATTTCCAGCCTTGGACTTAAACCGCAGCCAGCGTGCGGCTGTGGGGCAGCGACTGCTGAACGGGCTGGCACGGCTGTTACGTCCGCTTCGGCCACCACCGCCTGCTCCACTGCAGCTTGGCTGCTCCGAGAGCTGTTCACTTGCATCGGCTTTGCTATCCTCGAGGCTGTTGCTGATGAAGTGGCTGAGTCTACCGGCACTGCGGCACCCAGCAGGCAAGTCTCGATTATCGTTGACGATGGGCGTTTTGGGCCGGACACTTGGGCCCCCTTCGCCCCCGCTGGTGCACAGGTTTTGGTACTCGCATGCATGGTCCTTGACCCTATAGCGGTTGTGGGCAAAACGTTGGCGGCGTCTGCGACAGCCGCCGAGCAGCCACTGTCAGCAGTAGCGCCATATTTTTTTGGAGGTGGCTGTTGCAGGCACAGGAAGTATCCCATTAATATATATGTATATATATAGAAATTAACTCAAAAGATGTGCACATATAATTCACAAGTAGTTATTGCCTTAGCTAATAAATATAGAATATGGATTAAAACCGGAAATAAATCTTAACTTTGAAGAAAACTTTCGGAGGAAATTCCTGAGGGGAAATTGCTCAGGAAAATTTGCCTCGGAGAAAGAGATGGAAATGGTATGGAGCAATCACACATTAAAAAATCGAATGAATCTATTGACTTCGTATAATCAAACAGTAGAATTTTAAAAGAACAAAAATTGTGTTCGCGGTATTGTTCTAGGATAACTTGTCTTGAGAAATCGTGCAGAGGAAACTGCAGGACTGTCCAGGAGGAATTAGGCAGAGTGAATTGGTTACGATTACATAATCAGATGAATAGTATAAAAGGGAAAATAAACAGGAAGAGCTGGCAATTGTTAGGAGAAATCGCTGTAAATGTCGTCAAGGATTAATACGCTGAAGTCCTAGATAGTGAATGGATGTTGTGTTAGCTAAATCAACTTGAAGAATCTAAACTTAGCTTGTCAAGAAAGAAGTTTAGATTATGGTTGCAGTATTATTGGATTTGGTGCAATCCAATTTGGGTTTAGTTTGTTGAAGAAGTCTTACCGTTTTGGGTAGAGCAGCGCTTAGATTTGTCTGTGTGAGGAGCAGACGACGAGGCGGCGGTGGTGGTGGTATAAATCTCGGTGGCTTGACGTTGACTTTGGCGGCGTTGCTGGTAGTGACGTTCACGCTGCTGATTGTTGTAGTAGTCGACGAGAGAGCTCGACTCACCGTCTTCACTGGTGATGGCACTGAGATCCCCTTGGTGTGCCTCATATGTGGCATAATCGGCATCGTCGTATTCGTCATCGTCGTCGTCGTCGTTATCGATGATGAGTTCACCATGGTCGCAGATGGTCGCTGTTCGAGTAGATACTCGCAGGATAAGGCCAGTGGTGGTGGCGCTGGTAGTACAGCTGCCAAGGGTATCGGGGTGCGGGAAGGTGTCGGTGCTGGTAGTGGTGCCGGTGCCGGTGCCGATGCTGTTGCCGTTATGGCTGTGGTGGGTAAAATCATGGTAGTGCTCATAGGTGTGGCTAGGGGCCGTGGACCCAATGCACTGGTTGCCAGATTCGGCTGTAGACGCTCCTCGCTGGAGTGTGCATCCAGATCCTCCTCCTCCTCCTCCTGCTGATGCTCCTGTACGCCCATCTGTGGGACTGCCTCGTCGCTTGAACTTCCAGCCGAATCCTCTAGGTAGTGGCCATTTGTCGTTGCTTCCCCCTACCAATTGTTGGGAATAGAATTCAACTAATCAATTCTGGTTTTGATAAAGCATCCAGCTTGGAGTTGATGTGGTTTTTATGAGTGGTACGTATTGATGCTTGGTACGTTAATTGTTACACATTATATTGTTTAGATTTTGTTGATTTTGTTTTTTGAATTTCATTTTAAAATTTTGATATTGATTACGATTACGATTGCGATAACAATATCGTTGTCGTTGTCGTTTACGTTTATTATTTCGATTGTAAAGCTTTCATTTCATTGTCAATCATTTTGTATCGCATTTGGGTCTCTGTCCTGGCGTGTGATGTTTATGAGCTCGCAGTATTGCAGGCTTGGCTAAAGCTTCACTAACTTCACTACGACTTTCTATATATATATATACATACATATATATTTATATATATATATATATTTATGTATACATATAGATGATTTTATACATATACGGACATATATAATACATTTACATTTACAGTAACATTATAATAACAATAACAACAGTAAATACAAGTGATGATGAATATGTTTAAAGCAAATTAACAAGCAAATTGCATATCAAAATATTATACAGAAAAGTGTTAATAATATTATTGTTATTGGTAAGCAAAATGTGTGTGATAAATTGATTGATTGATTGATTGATGGTGATTGAACGATTGATATTGATGTTGATGTTAATAATGACGAAAATGTTCTTGATAATGATGATGATTAGCAGTTGGCGCGCATTTGTCGTGAATTTGTATTATATTATTATTATTATTTATTTTTAACGATTTTAGTTGTTGAAGTTGCATATGAAAATAAAGACAAAAGAAAATAACAATTGTCAATAAGAGATCAGATCAATCAAATGTATACTTTGATTGATTGATTGACTGATTGATTGCATTGCATGCAGCGCAACATTAAGCAAAATACTCTTGCAATATTTATAATATAAATTATATATTAATGATTTGGTTAGATCATATATACATATAGTCTATATACTTAAAAATATCAGTTTTAAATAAAAAAAAATCACTGGAAAATCATAAGAGAGTCTCAAAAATACTTTTTGTAAAATTAATTTTTAACTGTTAAGAAGAAACTAAAATAAATTTAAAATTTTCTTTTTAAGCTTTCAGCAACTTTTAACGGCAGTTTTATTTTCATCAAGCACAAGCGAAAATTATATGATGCGCGCAAAATTTGAAGCATTTTTTGTGTTTATATTTTTTTAAAAAAAAATAAATTTAATTTAGAAAATTAATGCATAATAAAAATAATAATAATTTTTAATAATTTTTTATATTAGGTAAATGTTTTATAATATAAAATTTAATTATATATTTTTTTTTATTTTTAAACCATTGTTTAAAGGTGTTCTTGTTTTTTCTTACAGCAATTAAATTATTTAATTTTATTTAGCATTAAAGCAATTGCAAGAGTATTTAGAAATTCGGCTTACCGAATTTTGTATCAGTTTGGGTATTTACAGTTATACTTTAGCTGCAGGGTGACCATGCAGTGTAACAACTGTTGCCATGCCACAAAGAAACTCTGTGCAAAGCATTTAACAATGTGATTGTATTTTTAAGTTTCATAATATATATACAGCCGTTGACAACTAATTGACAGCATGTACGTAACGGTTGCTATTTTCTTTTTTTTTAATCTATTTTTAAAGGAAACGCTTTGATTTTTTTTTTTATTAACTATTGATATTTAAGTATAAAAAAAAAAAAAAAAATTCAGTAATATACGGTAAACTACATTTAATTAATTGACAACGCACGTTAAAAAAAAAAAAAAATGAAAAGCTTAAGATAATATTTTCAAAAAATTATCCTGTTATTATTTAATCTAGTATCTACCAGGAAAACCATTTTGCTTTATAACGGCACTACACCGACGACTTTCAGAGGATATCAAAGTCCTGCACCTCTCTACCGGTATGGCATACCACGCTTCCTTAACTTTTTCATACAAGGTGTCTAAATTGGATATTTTTTGCTTTGCTACCTCTTTCTTAACATCGCTCCACAAATGCTCAATGGGATTCAGATCTGGGCTAGATGATGGCCAGTCAATAACGCTTACTGAATTTTTGTTTAAAAAATTTTGTGTAAGACGAGCTGTGTGTTTTGGATCAATTATCCTGTTGAAACTTCCAAATAACTGGCATATTTTCTTCTGCCCATGGTAGCAATACTAGACGTAGTATATCCACATACTTTTCCGCAGTGAGAGTTCCATCAATCCGATGCAATGGACCAACTCCGTTCCATGTGAAACATCCCCACACATTTATTTTTCCGCCGAAGTGCTTGACGACAGGAATAACGTAATTTGGATGGAATTGAGCACATTTCGGGCGTCGTACGTACTTCCTACCATCTGGACCCATTCTATTAACCTTCGTTTCGTCACTCCAGATGACATATTTCCACTGGCTTAGATCCCAACCAACATGTCCTCTCGCAAACTCTAACCGTCGTTTTCTTTGTTTGGAGTTTACTAAAGGTTTAGTTCGAGGAACTCGACCCAGCAAACAAAACTCAACCAAACGACGAGCAACAGTGCGTTTAGATATTTTGGAATCTAAATCATCAAAAATATCTCTATGGATGTCAGTAGCACTCTTCCAGGGATCTCTTTTTGAGATACCGCAAAATGTGGCGATCCGTACCGATTGACGTTTTCCGTTCCCTCTTTTTACGAGGGACATTTTCTGTTGTTCCGTATTTCTGGAAATGATTGAGGGCATTAAATACCATCCTCTTGGAGCAATTTAACTGTGTTGCAATAGCTTGGTAGGTCAGGTTAGCGTTCCGCAGCTCAATGATTGCCTTGCGCATGGCAGGTGTGCAACTCTTGGCAGTACCCATAACCTAAACACATTTCCGTACTCAAAATTAATTAAAAACAATTCCTAATACCTTAAATAATTATAACTTACAGAAATTTTTGCAAAATAATATAAAAAAAACGACTTTTTTGATCAAAATATAAATTGTTGTCAATTATTTGTCTCGCCAAAACCACGCCACTCAACTTTCAAGAAATTCTACTCAGTCCACGCTGTTAGAATAGATATTGAATCATACATCAATTTCAAGGGAAATAACGGAACTATGCATAAAAAATAAAGATTTACCGCTATCATGCCTGTGCTTAAAGAAAAATCACCAAAAAGTACAGCCAAAACTGCTGTTGTCAATTAGTTGTCAACGGCTGTATATATGTTTAATCTGTTGCTGACCAATATATTGATACATATATATATTTATTTATTATATTTGTTTGAATGTGTTTCGATTTGATTTGTTCTAAATACGACCCACCTTTTTGATGTCATCACTATCCTGTTGGGTTTTCTCTTCGTCGCTTTCTGTTTCCTCCTCGAAAAGGGGCTCAAGACGGCGTCTAAGCATAACAAGTTATACGATATTCGATATACGATATGGGATGTTACGATATTTTGTTTGATTTGATTGATTTTTTTTTATCATAATTGAGCGTGTGACGATGATTGTAGTTTGATTGTTTGTTTGTTGTGTGTGTTTTTTTTTTGTGATGACATAAATGATACAAATTTTGAATTTGAGCAATGTTATACATAATGTATATCTATATATATCTATATATATATGTATATATTTATACATATAGATATATATGTTAGTTATTACTTGGCCTAAAGACTACAGTAATGAATATAAAACTAACTGTTTGTTTTTTTGGCTTGTATCAAAGTACGCATTTAAAGCTACCAATACAATTAAATATATATTATGTGTGAGTAAAAGGATCAAAAAGCAGTTATACAGTTAGGTCTGTCGGTCAGTACCTATCAGTCTACATAAATTACGTTTTATATATGAACTAAACTAACCCAAAATTATAAACATACTTATACTATATACTGTATATATATATATATATATATAAAATTACTCTAAATCTTTCATATGATGAAGGAAAGCGAACTGAATTTAAATGTTTGTGGGGGTTTACGAGTGGAAAGAGTTAGGAAAGAATTAAAGAAACACCTGTAAAAACTACAATAAAAGAAATAATAATATTAATGTTCAAAAGAAAAACACAAAAACAAATAAGTTAATAGAGGAGAAAGAATACCATAAGAGGGAAGAAATATATTGGTATATAGAGTACTTTTAGAGTTGTTCAGTTATTAATAAATATTATAGAATAAATACTATATAAAACTGTCCTTAAAGTTAAGTCTTTTGATTTACGTCTAAGCTAATATTTTACTACCAATTGTGCTAGCTGTGAATTGGATTATGTCCTTTGGGTGTACATACCGTGGCAGTAATCCTCGTATGGTGCTGGCTGTCATGGGCGGTGCCATGAGTAGTTCATCCATCATTAGCTCGGTATCATCATCATCGTTAAGCGAAGTGCTTGACTTGGTGGGAGACTGTAGATTGTTTTAAGTTATGGCTGAAATGTTAACATGGCTTATAGCTTACCGAATGTGTTTGATCGGAGTTACCAAGCTGCATGTCATCATTGTCGCCACCGCTAGTGGGTGTACCCCAGACCTCTTCGCCGCTAGTTGCTCCTGAGGTACAATCATCTATTTGCTCATCGGTCTCTGAATTGGTTTGATTGTTTTGGCCCTGTGCACTTGGCTGTTCGTTGGCATTCCAGCGTCCCAAGTAGCGATCAATAAAGGCACGTGACTCCTCGAAGAAGGACATCTTGTCGCTGACAAAGGCACCTGCACGATTCGTCCATGCACCGCTGGCTAGTATGTCACCATTGGTTATGGTTATATTGTTGTTGCCACTGGAACAGCCAGCCAGCTCATTAAGATTCTGTGCCATGGCCTTGTCTGCGTTCAGATCATCCACATCCTCTTCATCAGCATCGTTATCGTCATCGTTATCGCCATCGTTTTCGCCATCGATTTCATCATTGTAACCATTCGGCGTAAAGGGCTCCAGATCATCATCGATCTCATCGGAGGGCAACTTCTCTAGGCTGGACATAGTGCCAAAGCGGCGCAAGGCACTGCTCATTGGCCTATAAGGTGGCTCTTCTTCCAGCGGTGACTCATCACATGAATCCTCTGGTATATTCTCAATGATCGCCTGTCTTGGCTGCTTAGTGGTAGTGGTCGAAGTGGTTGCCGTTGTTACCTGATCAAGAGCAGTGGCACATGCCCCGCCACTGTTATCCCAAACATGTGTGCTCGTCTTAGTTAGAATTGCGTCTGGCGTAGCTGGCACCACGGCAATCGTTGGCGTTGCATTGATTGCAGCCACTTCCGTCTGATCGTTCAGCTTGTTAAGCTGAGCACGATTGTCCTGACCACACAACTTAGCCGCTGGCGCAAATTGAGCCAGTCCAATAAGCATCAGGGATAGCTGTTCATCCTCCTGCCGTTGCACGGCAGTTGCCTTTTGCTTGGGAGATTCCAGCAGCTTGCACGTCTGCTGCTCCATCTTGTCTGGTGCCAGCTGCGACTTGGTGAAGTCCTCTGGTGTGCAGCGACAGTGGCAGGTTGCATATTTGTTGGGTGAACCTGATACAGATACTGATACCGGACTAGATCGTTCCTTATTGCGCAATATGCGTGCCGTCTCCGTAATGGTCACAATGGCTGTCACCTGCTGATCTGCTTTGGGACGTGGTGGCTCCTGGCTCTGCTGTGCCACAAAGCGTGTCTTGCGTGGTGGTGGCTGTGGTTGTACTTTTGGTGAACTTGATGCGGATGCTGATGCTGAGGCAGACGCCGTTGGTGAGGCAGAGGCAGAGGCAGAGGCGCCAGAACAATGACCATTGGCCATGGGCGCTACAGCTCCTGTTTGCTGATCTAAAACTCGTAGCTTGGACTCAACGGCAACTGCACTACTGCTGCTGCTGTTCGGCATAGCGCCGACGCTATCGTCCGTGGCTTCTGATTGAGATAGTGACAATTCATCGGTGATTAGTTGTGCCACATCGCTTTCGGTATCGCCGGTCTCCCGACGGCTGCTGCTAGCAACTATCTTGGAGGAGAGTTCTCCGGTTATGGTGCTACTGGATATGCTAGTCACGCTACCGGTACCTGTACCCGTGCCAGTGCCAGTGCCAGTGCCAATGCCTGTGCCTGTATCAGCAGCTGTTCCTGTTGCCATTCCCTTGGCTTTTAGCTTACAGCAGCGATTCGGCGAGGATTGGCTATGCTGCACTTTCAGTGAGTTACACAGCATAGAGGAGCCGCCAACTGACCCAGCCGCACCAGCCGATCCACGCCCACCGCCGCTGCCAGCCGCTGGGCTCTGTTGGCAGTTCTTATGGCAATGGCGGCACACCGCCAGCTTATCAAGCACAATGGGACTCGAGCGCACCGTTATCTAATCGGATGAAGCAGCAAAAATACCAAATATAAACCAATTCTAGCAATACGATTCACCTAAAGACTATCAATAAGAACTGGGCGTGACTAGTCCCTCATTGATTTAAGCTCTTCAACAAACTTCAGGACATTCCATATAAGGTCTGTATCATAGAGAAATTTCACATTCTTTTTATCTCAACAGAGGAACTTATTTATAGTTTTCATATAAACGATAGTTTTTTATAAGTTTTCTGACTCTTTTCTGCACATTTATTAACAATCAACAATACAGTAGTAGCTCGATAGTTGCACACGTTAAATCTCACATTTTAACTTGCCCACGTCATCTTATTAGTTTTAATATAAGTAGCTTATAATTCTTTATTTACATCAATCCCTAAATTTGCTTCGAACCCAATTTTCATTACGTGCAAGAATCGAGGTACTACTGTAATATTTACACTAACATTTGTCATTGTAGCCTATACAACATTAAACTTTGATATCGTTTCATAATAATTGGCAACAGAAACTACATAGAGGGTTGGTACAAAACTTTGCAAACTTTGGTACAGTCCTTATTATGATATTTTACTTTCATTACTGACATTTTACTTATTGAAATGGGAGCTGCATATTATCTATATTATCTATATTATCTAATATACCAAATGTATTGGTATACAACTACTTATTTACAGTGTGCTATCCTGACAATTCAATGAAGTTTATTTGCATAAAGAATATCTATAAACTCTATATATTAGGTATAAAGGATTATATAAGTTATTCTAGGTAAGTTCATAAGCTGAGTAGAGCTAACCGAATGTATGCTCCGACTGCCACATTCTATATTTGAGCAAAGGATATACATCCTGTATAAACAGTAAATAGTTATAAACTATCATATATACAAGGTTTTTATAATGAGTCTTTTTGTACTAGAAAGTTGCTTTTACATAGATGTTCTAAGACCTTGAAGATGCTCTAAGCGTTAGAGTAGCGCTAGTTTCTGTTCGAGCCTTTCTACAGAGAGGGAGAGAAAGAGAGAGACTTGTATATTAAGGCTGAATGGGACTCAATATACTTAATGTGGTTTGAGAAGAAATTGGAGAAGTTGTGAATAAGTAATGAAGGGTTTCATTATGAAATTTGTTGAACATTCGAAGAACCTTAATTTACTCTTTTCTTTTTTATTATTATTATTATTATTAAGGAAGCCGAGGTCCTAAGACCTCTTTGTGTCCTTTTTACTGAAAAATTTACTGAAATGATGTATCTAACTAATATTATAATGTAATTATAATATAGCTATTATTATATATGTATTAAAATATATATCTATATGGTGGATCAGATGTATATAAATATTGATCTTTAATCGAATGACAAATGATGCAAATGGCTGTCTCTCTTTTACTTTAAACGATTTAACAAATGGAATGTTATATAGAAATTATATTTCCAATGGAATTGATATGTTTATAGACATCTAGCTAACACGCCCAACTTAATATATATTTTTGAAAATTGTTGCATGCCACTCACCTGGCTATCCGATGTGGTGCTATGTGATTGACTTATCTGACTGGTAACAACTTCCGCCTCTGAATAGATATCGGATGCAGCACTCATGCTGAGTTCCTCCACGCCGCTGAGTCGTTTGCCACCAAAATTTGGCTTGGCAGAGAGTGTACCATTCTCCTTGGCAAGATTAAGCTCTTTGGTGCGTTTCTCAAGCTGCTGACGTGTCCAGTATGTAATGCGTTCATCCTGTTCACTGTCGCTGTTAAAGATTAGCTGTTCATCTTCGGCAGTGATGTTCTCCTGGGAGCGTGCAATGGCCGCAAGACGTGCCTGTTGCTGTTGCTTATCCAGTTGACCTTTCATCCAGTTGGCCAAATGTAGTGCACTTGATTTAGGTGTGCCAGTCTTGTTTAATATGCGACATTTCTCATCGATCAACAGCTCGATCTGCTCCACGGCATGGCCATGGCACGTACTGCGCTGCTGCAAGAGGCGTGCCCCCAGGGAACTTGATTAAAATTTGTTGCTCTTTTGGACTGTGCCCCATTTAAACCCCATATACTATATGTTTAATCAACACTCAACCAAAACACAACCACACCCAGATCCCCACAACCACTATGATAACTGCAGTTGCCCGACGAACTTCATTGCAAATTAAAATTTGTGATGGGCTCATAAAAAGAAAAAAAAATTCAAGATTCTTTTCTGTTTTTTTTTTCGTATAGAATTTTCATTCAATTAATTCTTAATGATTTGCTTAAATTGTTCTTTGACTTTTCTTTGCAATTATTTAACTGAAGATTAAAACTGTTTACTTTACTATTTTGGGCTTTTTGGCCTTAATTATAATAATTAACTAATTTATTTTAGTCTTCTTCTGCTTAACTTTACAATCGAGAAACAGAAACAATAAAAACTCGCGATCTTTTGGCCATCTTTGATTAAAAACGCTTGCACTTTAAGAGGTTCATAATTCGATAACGCTTACAAAAACACAATAAGCAATAAAAGCGATTACAGATAACGATAACGATAACGATAATGATAACGATAACAAATAACAAAGAAGTAAATTTAATTTTTTTTTTTTTAAATTAAAGAAGCGACAGAAGTTTTGCAATAGAACTTAACTAAACTAAAATTGAGTCCATCACAATTTTTAATTTATCAATTTTGGTTTTTATTTTATTCTATTTTCTTTTTTTTTTGTTAATTTTTTGTATATTTTTTTGGTTTGTTTTTTTTCAACCAATTTGAACGCAGGATAGTCCGGGGAACCGGGAAGAGTACGTGGAATATATTTCTAATATATTGTTTGGGCAACGTTCAGAGTGGTACAAAGTGAGTGCTCGGTGGGTTAATAAAATTTTCTTTTTATACTTCATTTGGTTGGAGATTATTGTTTAATTTTTTTCCTTTTTTTTTGGTTTTTGTTTTTGTGGGAATTGAAATAAAAAGAAACATCACAAGCGTTTTTAGTCAAAGAATCCTTTGGTTTTTATTATTCATCGTTTCTCAACTCTTCTCAACTTTCTTCTCATCATTTTAATTTTTTTTTAAATTTTGCAAAATGTCAACAAATAAAAAAAAAATTTTTCTTTTCTTTTAAAAAAAACAAATCCTAGAAATACATTGACCTATCATCGCATAACAATACATGACATAATGATATTATATATAACTATATACATACTAAATATATATATATACAGCTGCATATATATATACATATATATATGTAAGTGTGTTTGTGTATGTGTTTGTGTGTATATATATATAAAGGAGTTTACATAACAGGTATATAGCTTAATGCAAGGAAGTAAATAAACTACAACTACGACAGCAACAGAAATTTGCTCAATGTAGGCACCGCGCACACATGGCGTATACTTAATAGTTCACATTAAACTGTCTTTAGCTACCAATTATTATTATGTATTTGTGTGTGCTTCTTTGTGCACGTGTGTATGTGTGTGCGTGTATGTGTGCGTGTGTGTGTGTGTATGTGTATGGGAGTAAGCATACAATGTTAGCATGTGTAAGATAATATCAAATCGTTGTCTAGCACAATGCAGTCAGACAGAACGCGCAGTAGGTCAAAAATACTGTCAAAGTGGTAGAAAAATTGTATAATATATATATATATATATATATATGTCAATTTTAAAAATAATTAAATTATTTAAATATAGTAAAATATCTACTCATTAAATGTTTAAAAGTGCATGAATAAATTACAAAATATTTTGCTGTAATTTTTTTGCATAAATCTAATTTGTTGTAAAGATTAATTGTATATATTAAGTATTATTATTAGTATTACCTAATATAAGGGCACACCTACTTATAAAACACTTTAATTTTATACAATTTTGAACAATTTTATACCAATCGATAGCATATAGTTATATGATGGAATATTGTATCTAAATGTGCATAGAGAAAGCCCATAAAAGTATGCTATAAAATTGACAATACAGATTTTTTGTTGAAATTCAGTTGGAAATTTAATCAAATATTTTATGGAAATTGAATTTGAAATATCTTTTTAAAGATGTGTAATAGACACTAAACCTAAGCTAATGTTTAGGCCTAATGCATTCCATTGTGCTTAGCTCACTTTTTTTGTGTATAATTATATTACATGTACATGTATATAGTATGTGTTGGTGTTTGTGTTTGTATATATTAAGAACTACGTTTCAAAAGACAACATAGTGCTGGGTCATGACAATAAATAATTGACAAAGACATCTTTACCAGTATTCCAAATACATATATCAAAATATCTCGATTTGTATCGCCAGTGTGTGTGCCAGATGATATCCGCCCTGTTATGATTTGATTATGAACTCATAAAATGTACAAATTGGCGCTGAGAATGAGCAAAGATTGTTACAGTTAACAGTTACATATGTTATATAAATAAATATATATATATCTATATATATATATATATATATATATATATATATATGTGTGTATATATGTATGTGTTAAATGCTTATGAAAAGACTATATATACACAGAATAATACCAATTCAACTTGAACAAATATCAAATAGGAGCATTGTATATAACCTACAAATAATTTTGGGTTTTTTTCTTTTTCAATTTAATGGCAGCTTTTTTGTAAACAAACTTAACATAGAATATATGAAAAAATAGGATCAAGCTGGAGCATACCAATGTATATAAGATTTATATATATATATATATATATATATATATATATAAATACATACTAAATCGAAGTATAGCTAGACCATGAATATAGATTAATACAATTTAACAACAACAATAACAACAATAGTTTTCGATATATCAATTTTGGCGCAATTTTCTACAAAATGGAAGCATTTTTTAAGTATTCTTTTCTTTCTCTTTATCATTTTTTTTTTTGCTTTTTGTTTTTCTTTTTTCATATGAATATCTTTAAGGACGTTGGCAAAAACATTTCAATCATCGAATCAATAAGACGATTAATACGATTAGGTATGTATGTAAGTATGTAAAATACGAGTATAAAAGAAAGATTTTTTTTTTGATTTTTTTTTTCAGTTTTCTTTTTGTTTTTTTCGAATTTTTTTTATGCTTCTCCTTGCTCGTTCGACAAATTTTGCATCTAAAATCAGCGATAATAAACTGAAGCCGAGCTGGAACAGCTTATATATACACATAGATATATATATATATATATATATATTTATATATATATTCATATAAATTACATATATATGTATATATATGTATGTTTGTATGTTTGTGTATATTTAACTATCTATATATGTATATATACATAGATATATATATATATATATGTTATCTACACTATTAAATACTTACTACACTAAAAAAATTATCATTTATATGTATGTATACATATATATATATATATATATTAAACTAATTTTACATACAGATCATATTATTAATATCTTTATCAATTTGCCCTATCATCATCAAACAATCAATTTTGTGATATATATATACACAATTGGATAATACGGGTTAATACGAGTAGGAGAATAATAAAATACATATATATATATATATATATATATATATATATATATAATATATATATTTATGTATATGTATATATTAAGGTACGAGTTTATATATATAAATATGTAGATACAACATATATATACATATATTTATATATATATATATATATATATATATATATTTGAATGCATTTAAGACAGAAGCACTACGAAAAGTTCATGTATTGGAGTACAACTCGTACCTTAATTAATTAACCTTTAGCTGTGCATATCTATAATCTATAATAATAATTATAAGTATAGTAATAAAAACTGTTAATAATATTTATGATAATATTAATAATAATAATAATAGTGGACAGAAACTAAAAAATAAAAGTAACTATCAAAAACTTTGTACAATTGTCTAATAAAATTTGTTAACATTCTCACTGATTTATCGTTAATTGCTTTTAAATAGTTAAAGTGGAAGTTATTTAGGTGTACGTAAAGCCCATAATAAGTGATAAATATTTGTAATGTCGTTTTACACCTATAAGGGAACAAAATAGCATTTGCATTTGCATTTGTTTTTGCATTTGCATTTTTAATGCTAATTTGTATTTTGTTTTTATTTCTCTTTAATATATTTTTTTTTTATTTTGTTTTCTTTGTTTTTTCTTTGTTTATAGTTTCGATACAAGTTTCAGATATTTATATCTGGTTTCCCTATAAGGCATTCGTTAAATAGATCACACTCAATTGCTTACTACGTTGTATCCCTGAGATACAAGTAGAACGATTGCTTTCAAGGCGTAGGTGGAGTGTACGTACTCGTGCCACATGGTGCCACTATCTTATGTACTTAATACTCATAGTACGAGTACGTACTTAAGTTCTTCATCTCAATTAACTAGTCAAAGCAAGCAAGAGAGAAATAGGAGAGAGAGAGAGAGAGAGAGATACAAAGAGACAAAGACAGACGAAGGCAGAGCAAGATTAAAGAGATATGTAAAAAGTGTGCGAAATAAGTAAATGGGCAAAACAGTTCGAAAATTGTACACAAAGTGTAATGCTTTCTTTTTGTCTTACTTTCGTTCTTTCTACTATGTTTTGTTTGATAGAAAGTAAACCATATAGCAAATGTACCGTTAAAAATAAATTAAATAAATATTTTTATATTAAATGCAGTGCAAACTGTACAAATTAAATCAAATTTGTGACTTTTATCTAAGTTAATTCTCTATATATTTAATATATTAAAATAGTTTTATAAAATATTTTTATTTTTTGGTATTTAAAGAATTTTTACGTTATTTTTGAAAATAAACTAATAATACATTAAATATACAAAAAATAAATATTCTATTTTTTTTATCAATAAATAAAAATTACATTTAATACCCAAAAAATATATATATTTTTAAAGAATTTTCTTATGATATTATAAAGAATAAAAAAAAAACTTTTAATAATAAATAATAAATAAATATAATAAAATATAATTTCTTTTTTCTTTTGTTATAAAAATTACTTTATAAGATTTTTCTACCTACTTACTTAACTCCTTTAAAAATTTGTATTAGTTTTTTAATAATTTTTTATTAAGTTTTTTTTGGACTTTTGTTGATAATCTTGCTGTCATAAGAAATAAAAGGAACTTTAAAAAAAAAATTAAAAATAAAATAAATGTCATTTACTTATGTCGCACACTTTGCAAGAAAAAGATAAAGACGAAGAAAAAGACGGCAAGGAACTGTAAGCCAAGAGAAAGCTAAGGATAAATGCAGATTAAGGAGTATATTGAATACTCTAGATATATTCTAGGCAAACGAGGTAGCTTCTTTTATATATTTTGAAGAGAGTGAAGATAGTTTGATAAGGGCATTGAATTGGTAATTGGATAGTTTTGGGTGGTTGGGTAGTTGTCTAAGCTCATTTATTTAAAGATTGTGCTAGTAGATTGTGGGTCATGGCTGTGGCTGCGGTTGTGGCTACGCTTTTGATTTTCATTTTCATATTCATATTCAGATTCATATTCATTTTATTAGTGGCTTGTCCGCGTCTCCGTCTCAGTTAACAGCCAAAAGTCAAATCACAGATCCAATGAATCCGGTGGCGTTGGCCTGGTTGGCAGCATGCCAAAGGGATCATCGACGACAACGCTATCATCATCGCTGTCATCGTCAACGTCCGTTTGATCAATGCCGCCAGCGCCAGCGCCCACGCCATCGCCCAGAAATATGCATTCCTCAACATCCGTGTCAAAGCACGGATCCAAATTGACCTCATTTAGCTGCAGATCCAGCTCCAACAAATCCCAAGAGCCGCCGAATTCAGCCAGCGGTATATTTGAGGCACGTACACTTGACCCAACCGTTGTCGGCGGCACAAAGTCATTGGAAAAGGCATCTGAGATGCAGGCCTGCGAGCTGGGCGATAAATTTGGCGTGGGCGTTTCAGGCGTGGTCAGCGACACTTGCTGCACCCCTCGAGATGATTCATCTATGAATGAACGACCCACCGAACTGAGACTAAACTCAAGCAGCTTCTGCGCTTGACATGGTGCCATACCAGGCACAGTTCCACCTGCACTTACACCAGCCACCTGTGCCAATGGTTCACTACTTGCCTCTGGTATGGCAGTCAGACACTTGTTACTGCCACTGGGCAGTGACTGTGCCGACATTTGGGTTTGCGTTTGCGTGTGGGTTGTCAAGCTAATGCTGCTGCTCTGACATGAGCTGTTGGTATAACGGCGCAACGAGGTGTCGCCAATCGCACCACAAACACCAACGTTGCCAGCACCTGCACTAATACCAGCACCACCCACACCATTTGGTACAGAGCCACCACAGCTGCTGCTGCTATGACCGCGTACCCCCTGCAGGCGGGCTGGTGAGGTGGTGCGTGAGGGCAGCGATGCTGAACAGAGTTGCACCTGTGTCTGTGTGCTAACCGCAACGCCAACATTGGCATTGCTGTGACTGGGGGCGGAGACTGAGACATGACCTGTGTGGGGCGTCGGTACCAGCGCACTGGCCAAACGCTGTAGATTCTCATAAGAATCAGCGCTGTCCAGGCGCTTACTGCGAAAGAGACGCACCTGCTGTTTCTGTTGTTTCAGATTTATGCTATCCAGCGACGGCAGCTTCATTGAGGCCATTGATGCGGAGGTCATTCCAATGTCACTTAGCGGCACCAGTGTGTTCAGTACATCCGGTGAGTCCAATGGACTAGACAGTGGCGTAGATCCCAGGGCGGCATTAACAAGAAAGCTAAAAAGATTAGAATACAAAAGTTGTTTCAATAACTAAAATAAACAGGACAAAGCCCAAAGGAGTTTTGCCAGGATATTAAATAACATTGAAATGTAAGCTGGAATTATACTCTACTCTCTCTTATATAACTTATGGTTATAAACTTACATTTGACGCTGCAAAAGATTCTGCCAGACAGCCTTAAGCTCTAGCGAGGGAGCGCGTAGGATGAGGCTCTTTCGTCTAGCTCCACGCTTGGGCGTGCGTGTCAAATCAGGAGCACAATAACCAGTTGGACTCTCAGCCAAACGTCCATTCGGATCCACTGTCAGGCGGAATTCAGTAGCTGAGGAACATATAACTATCAATAGATTTCAGTTTGAAAGATGCACCCCAAAAATGCATTTTACTCACTTTTCTTACGCATATGAAAACAGGAGTCAACCACATTTGCAATGGATATAGGCTCCTCGGTTATAAAAAGCACACGATCCCGACTAACCTTGGCAAACACAATGATGTCACTGAAAAGCAGGGTCCAATAGGGTTTGATTGAACGGCCCTCAACGCGCGACAGATCGCCACCAAAAATCCACTGACGACCCTGCACAGCCAGAGTAAAGGGTTTGCACTTTGTGAAAACCATACGTGACTCTAGATCCTGGAGCGTTAGTAGAGGTCGACCTTCACCTAGTGGCTCCATTAAGCCGCTGCTAACAGTTATCTCACGATACGCAGCCTGCAGCTCATTGATGACAGTGCAAAAGTTCTTGTGCTCCTCAGTATCCACATGACAATTGCTGGCGAGCAGCTGCATAAGTTTAAGAATCTCACGAAAATGCTGCAATGGACGGTGGATAAACATGGTGAGATCTGGACGCTTGCGTGGCACAGCTGGCTCGGTTATAAAGGATATGAAATCAGAGCCTGTTTGTCGCGATTTATTCACCAAAACGCAATCGGCACGCTTAATGCCATTGCAGTATTTTTTGTAGGCGGCACAAATAGCTGTCGTCTTGGACAGATAGACACGTGAGGCAAAATTCATATGTGGCTCTTGTTCTTGTTCATTGCTGCATAACTGCTCCAGTATATCCTCAGCAATGCGCAACAGTTCATCAATATTCTGAAATAGCGTACGATGATCATTTGGCGAAATTAGATCCTTGCGATCCTGCAATGGCTGCACAAAACGTTGCACACCAAAATGCAAGGCAGCTGTAAAATTCTGCTCCCGACTGATGAGTTGCAGCAGAAAACGACGCCGATTATCCGTAATGGGCACAATTGACTAAAAGCAATAGGTAAACAAGAGAGAAGTAAGTTCTGTACTCATTTGTTTCCAAGCATTTCCAAAAATTATCAAATCATAACATAAAACATATCATCAAAATCAAATAGCTTAAATCATAATTATAGCTCTGCCTTATATGTGAAATATAAACACCTATTACTGAAAAATTCTCTCAACTTAATTCAGCCAACTCCAAGTAAAAATTAACTGCAATCTTCATATACATTTTCCACTCTCTCAAATAATAATAATAGTCTCCTATTCATGTTACAGCCTGTAACTTACAGGCCACAATTCTTCTCCGCCCTAATATATTATGCCCATGTGGCTTAAGGATATAAACAGGCTTAAGGATATAAACATTTCTCCTATTATAAATGCTACTGATTAAATTAAGCTGCATAGAAAGGTAACAGCAATACAAATTTTTACATTGTTAATATTTAAATAAACCTTTGTTGCTATTGCAAGCACCTGTTTAATTTAATGATTTAGTTTTGCTCAAATAAGTATGCTATAAAAACTGTATTGGGGAATTTGCATGAAGTTGGAATAAAGGAAGTGTTTGTTATGCATCTGCTAACAGCTCTAAGCCATTATAAAATGACTTCAAGCATATCAAATTGCCTTTTCTATATACTTCTCATATATACCCCAATGGGACATGCCTTAAAATGAGAAGCAAAAAACGAACAGCGAACAACAAAAAAACGATAAACGAAAAATGAAAATGTATAAATAAAAGGAACATACAACACACAAAAAAAAAAAATGAAAGCAATAGAAAAATCCATATAAAACCAAATAAAAATTTTTATTGTCAAGCATTGGGTAAGGGGTCATATTTTAGCTGATGGGAGAGCGATAAATGGGTACAAAAAAAAATTAAATATATCTATATATATATGTGTATAAAACTTAACAATAATGCGCTAAAAATATATACAAAGAACAAGGTAAAAAAAAAATATATAAAAAAAAACAAAAGCAATGCACACACGCACACACACTCACAAAGACAAAAAATAAATGAAAAGGTCATAGATAATGAAAAATTAAATAAGTGGCAACTAATATTAGATTGTGGTTGCAATTAGACATCGATGTGGAAGTTGGGGTCATATTGTTGGTATTGGTGTTGGTGGTTTGATTGGTGGTGCGAGTGCTTAGACAATGACTCCTTTGCCTACCTCCTTGCTGAACGTCACTTGCGGCAGATGAAGCCGTCGCTTGGCCGCTTCAATCGAGGATGTGGTGCCGGAACATGCTGTTGCTGGCCGGGATACATTGTTAGCAAGCAGCTGTGGACGCGTGCTGCCTGTGCGTTGGCCAATTGCTGCAGTCGTTGTATGTTCCTCGTTGCTTACACCCAGAGCAGGTACGTACTGACGCTGAGACTGTGACGACTGCAGCTGGGATTGTGGCTGCGACTGTGACTGCGATTGCGACATAATGGACGAGGTCTGTTGCTGGTGATTCTGTATGGCGTTGACACTGACTGTTGTTATGGCATTGGTGGCCATGCTGGCGCCCGCGCCTGACCTTCTGAATATCTCCAACGTCAAGGTCGAGCCCTGCGATCGTATCAAATTCAGAACATCAGCCTCGGGCATCGTGACCACATTGTGCTTGTCCACAAAGATAACATAATCGCCAGGCAAAATGCCACAGCGATCAGCGGATAATCCGGCCTCAACTTTCTCAATGCGCGGCGGATGCGTCCACACTATGGAGAAACCAAAGCCACGATCCTCCGTTCGTGTCAATCGCTTCGTCATCGTGAACGGTGTGCGTCCCGATTGTTGTCGTCCTGCTGCTGTTGAGAAACGACGTGCTGCACTTCCTCCATTCATATGATTTGCATTGCTGGCATTTGCATTAGCATTGGATGCATTGGCACCACTGTTTCCACCGCTACCACCAGTGCTGGTGCCGTTGCCAATTGTCGTTGTATTATTCGCATTGCCATCAGCAGGCGGATCAAGCTCCAGGAAGCGTAAGAACAGATTCTCATCGGCATCACGCTGATGCAGCGCCTTCTTGCTTAACACCATTGGTTGCTGTGTATGCAGTGCATCCTCCTTGCCATTGCCCAGTGTCCCTGCTGCCATGCTGTCAATGCTGATGCTGATGATATCATCGCCCACAACAGTTGTGGTAGCAGCGGCGCTATTACCACCATTTGATTTCAGTGGTGCTGACATGGTTGTCATATTGGGTATCACTGCCACTGGTACTGCAACTGCTTCTGGAGTTTTAACTGCTCCCGACTGCTCCCTATACTGCTGCTCCTCCTGTGTATGGCTGGCTGTGCTAGTGGGCGTGACGTTGGCTATAGCGTGCTGTCTACTATAGCAGCTATTAAGGCATCCCTGCGAGTGTAATTTATAGGATCCCGATCCGTTGTAGCTCTGCTGCACTAAAGCACTTAATGGAAAACTGAGGCAACCCAGTAACTCACTGCGTCTGTAAAGGAAATCAACATAAAATATAAAATATAATTCAATTAGTATAAAGCTTAAAATGTTATCAACTACAATTTGATAGCACAAGGCTATAAATAGAACTATTAGGTTTCAATTTTCTATGTTTACCTAACACTCGCAAGGACACTCAGCGTTGGGTATGGTGTAATTGGCTTAGATCATAGATTTCCCCTTTAAAGAGTAAATTACACAACAATTTCATTCGTAGACCCTTGAAGGTAACTCAAAATCTGTTTTATGTATTCAGGCTAATAGTCATTCAAAATCGGACTAATCGTACTTTTACCAAGTAACTAACTTGGTTAACTAGGCTAACTGGGCTAGTTTGTAAGAGAATTGCATATTGCCAAGGGCATTCATATGATGGCATGCTATCTTCCGTTTGTTACTCATGTGGGTGGGCCAGTTTTAGTTTAGGTTTCTGTTTCTGTTTCTGTTTTAATATCTGTTTTAGTTTTAGTTACTGTTTTTTGTTTGGGTCTTGGGCTTCAGGTCAAGCCCAAATGAATTGAATAGATTGTCTGTCATCTGATAAACGTTTCGCTTTGAGTCACGTTGCACTAGCAATTTGTTTACTATTTATATACGCACACCCACTGTGCACGATAGCAAACAGCAACAGCTACAGCTACAGCAAAAAGCAATAGAAATACGCAGCAACCCTGGCAGCAAATGAAAGAACCTCCGTAAAACACTTCCGCCCTTGGCACGCAGCAGCTGACGTACGTGACATAAATCAATTAGCGCGCCTAAGCTGTTGTGGTGTGGCATTCCCATAGATCCAGTTGTTGGATACATTGCGGGTACACAGCGCCATTGGGCCATGGGTTTGGCCCCGGAAATGCGCTTTGGCCCCTTAGTGCTATTGTTTTGAGGCGTTTTGAGGCTACTTTTTCTTTTCCTTTTTATTTATTTTTTTTTTTGTTTTGTTTTCTTATAATGTTATCCATATCTCCAACTTGGTATACCCATACCCAAGCTAACTTTAACGATATCTATAGCTCTGTCTCTCTGTTGCTGTCTTCGTGCCCGGCTATAAAGTTTTTACCCGCGTATTTGGGTCAGTTTTATTGATTTTCGTGGCTGCAACGCCAAAGTTTAGCGATTGCAATCGCAATTGTCTGACAGTCTCTCTATTTGGAGAGGAAGAAAGTGTGGGCAAGGCTTACGTTTTTGGTCAACGCTTACCCGCAAAAGTTGTGCACCCACACGCCAACAAATATACGGCATACAGTATACACTACACAGGGGGAAACAAGCACAGGTACAATACAGGCACACAGGCACAGGCAGTGGCAGTGACAGAGGCATGAAACAGAACAGACCCGGACACGGGCACCCACCTTGAGTAAATTCAAGTCTAGAAATGGGGCCAGTGCATTAAAAATGTAGCAAGCTGCGTAGCTGGTAAACGAAACTCTTTCCAAATAACAACCCAAAAGACCTACACTACTACCACTATGCCCAACATGTTATCATACCACCATACCATCATGCCATCATGCCACCTGGCCTAAAAGCGGGCAATGAATAATTTACAGAACTGTCGTTGGGTAAATTTGCTTAAAATGCTTAACGAGGCATTTGGAAATAAGCTTACAACTATTTTAGAAATGTTTTCATTATGCATGCATAACAAATGCAAAAGATGTGTGTGTGTGTGTGTGTGTGCTAAATGTATGTAAATGTGCGTTTATGTGTGTGTGTGCGTTGTACTATGAATTTAATGCGTATTCCCAAATGTGCATTTAGCTAGTTGCCTATTTCAATTAAGCATTAAAAAAATGGTTAACAATGCGAAGGAGTTACTATTACTTTGACCTGTGGCCATTGCATAATGGAGCACGCTTATCGATTTGACATAAACACCGGACTTACTAAATGATTGAATGAATGAATAAATGAAATAATGATTGAAACAATGACAATATAAGAATATATATATATATATATGACTTAGGCGCGCGCGTTGGTCAAAGCAGCTGTCAGCTGCCAGTTACCAGTTAACAGTTTTAGCTGGCATGTCCTTGAATTTTAATTAACTTTGCTCTATGGCATCAGTAAAAGCGAGTAACAAACTACATTGAAAACGAAACTCACAAAAACACACATACAAGCACACACACACATATATAGATATATACATTAATATATATATATCTACATATACACACACAGAAGCAAGCACAGTTATACAGTGGAACATAGGCAGCCATAGCCTTTGGACACCTTCTGCTCAAAATTGTTTAACATCATGCCGAAAATTATGCTACACAAAAAAACTCATATAGTAGCACGCGACACGCACACGCACGCACACACTAACAGTTATATAATTTTGTGTTGCATACTTTTGGCTGCTAGCGCAAAATCTGACAACACTGCCAACCTAATAGGGAAAATTTTATTAAATAAACACAGGACATGTGCCATACATACACATGCACATATCCTTAGACACACACACAGCAAAATAAATTTATATATATATATATATATATATATATATGTAATATAGATATATAACAAGAAAAAAAAGATTAGAAAAACATTAATTAAATCTATATAATTCTTTTTGATTTTTTTTCGTTTTCTTTTAATTGATTAACACACACTTTTCCGCATTTGTTTGCCAGCAGCAGCTTCAATTTTAGTTTAGAACTAACACACGCCGTCGTTTGGGGTCTGTTTTGTTACCCGCGGTCCGCAGCGTTGCCAGCCTTTATTTATTTTGCGTCTGCGTCGCGCGAGCTTAACACTCGAACTGAGAGACTAAACAGAACTGAGACCAATATGAGAACCTAAACGAACCGAACCAAACCATAACCAATGCGAACCAAAAACTTGAGCCCAGGCATTTTATGCCTCTGTATGTATGTATGTATGTGTGTGTGCTTTTTTTTTGTGTGTGTGTGTGTGTGTTTGTATGTGTGTGTGTGTATGTGTGCTTTATTTTTCATTTCCTTTTTTTCGTCTCATTTTATCCACTTTACTTTTACTGCTGCTGCTGCTACTGCTGCTTCTTCTTTCACATTCTGGTAGCTGGAAAGCAACGCGACTCTGGCCTAGAGACTGAGGACAGAGCTCAGCATTGACCTGAATGCGCAGGCGCTGGATTTTAGGTTGTGGGACTTGGGACTATTGCGATGTGAATGTATATGTAATTATGCATATGTATGAGACTGTATGCTCTGGATTTTGTGGAAGGCAATACCAGGGACACCCCCTGAGGGGGCTGCGTTTGTTTATGTGCAGGAAATGCACAATGCCAAAGTGTGCTACAGGAAAACGTTACAATTAGGCTGAGACGCCTCATATAGTCAAGCAACTCAAGCAACCAACCAACCAACCATCCAAGCCAACCAAGAAGGCAGCCAGCCAGCCAAGCAGTCAGCTAGCAGGATTGCTGTCCTTTTGCCTGGCAGCCTTCGTATTAGCTCTTGTCTTATGAATAGCCTTCGTCTCATTGACGCGTCGATTGGGGGTGAATGACACGTGACTGCAGACAGCTTCGATATGATACTTGGATTACTTACTAGCTATAATACTTGGTTGCAACATTGTCATTGCTATTGACCTTACTCGTACTCACTTTAAATGACGATCCCGATGCCAAACAGCTAACTGTAGTTGCGTTGACGTAGATGTTGATGATGATGAAGATGTTGATGATGCTGTTGACGTTGATGTTGATGTTGATGTTGATGTCGATGCCGTTGCTGATGCTGTTGCCGAGGACGTGGACGAGGCCGAGGGCTGCAACATGGCCTCCTGCACATGGAAGCTAAAGTGTTCATCAAAGTACGGACGAATCGAATGACGATGGACGGCGGTGCGCTGGAAGCGGTTGGCGCTGTTACTGGAGATGCTGTTCCTGTTCCTGTTGCTATTTCTGTTGCTGTTGACATTAATGTTGCCGTTGGCATTGGCGTTAGCATTGACGTTGGCGTTGGTGTTGGCACTGACATTGTTGTTGCTGTTACTGCCGGTTGCAAGGGCAACCTTGACGTAGGCATTGATGCTACCGGAGCCGTGCAAGCGTTGCAGATCGCGACAGCGGATAACTATAATTAAAATGTTAAATTGTTAGTAAATTGAAGAAGATTAGGTTACAAGGATGAACCAATCCAATAAAATTTCCCATATATATTTAAATAAAGATCTAATTTAGAGCCGTTAGGCCTGGGGGAACTTTATTGGATAAAGTTTAGGGTTAGGGTTATGGTTAGGGGGGGGGGGGGCACTGGAACTCACCGTGTACATTTATTTGTTGCTGCTGGGCATTGTATGCGATGCTTAGGTCGATGATACCTCGGGAATTGTACTCGTCACTGTTTGCAATGGTGGTGGTGGATGAAGACGAGGAGGAAGAGGAGGAGCTGGAGCGTGAAGAAATAGCGGATGCGCAAGAGGCCATGGAGCCACGCTTAGCGAAATGCTCCTCATCCTCTAAATCGCTAGAAGTTGAGCTGGATGAAAAGCTAAGGCAACGTTTGGTGCTACGTATATTCTGTATATTAGGTTGGATGTTCCCAAGATGCATAGCTGGATGGTTATCAGCAACTCTGCGATTTTCAGTGCGTCGGTCAAACTGTTTTGTGTTGGTGGTGTTGCCAGTCTTATGTGGATTCTTGCGTCGCACCACACGCTGACGTTTCAGATGTGTTGGAGTCCGCACCTCCATCTCATGGATGCTGCTCTCGCTCCACTCCCCATCGGCAATAGCTGTTGCTGGTGTCGCTTTAGTCACTGCCACCGTTTTTGACTTGCAGTTAACCTCCTTGCGCGCTGACTCAATGATGGCATCCAGCATGCGATCCAACGTAGTATCACCCATGCGCGATGAGGATAACTGCGAATCCTCAAGGGCAGTGGCACCAATACCATTGTTTGCTGCCGTCACACCACCAAAGCGTGGCAAGCAGCGCAAAGCCGCCAATTGTGGTGTCGCCTGGCGTGGTCCACTGCCCTCGCTAAAGCTGCGTCTCTGCGGACTCTTGCCATGCACATTGCTCAGATCCTGCAAAGCAATTAAGCTGCTGTTGCCAAAAGGACTACTCATAAAGTGTACGCCAAAGTTTTCCTTGTTGGCATCGCCGCTAACATGGCGACCGCGTCGTCCGCGCGTCTCCTCAACGGCATTGGAGCTGGAGTGCCGATGCATGCGTGTCATGGTGGGCATGTCCTTGCTAAAAATGTACACACACAAACATAAGTTATTGTAATCAAACAAATCATATAATCCTTTTATCTAACAGTATTACTAAAACTGTTTAGTTCATTGCCCTTAATAAATCTAAGCCGTACTTAAACTGTGCTTAAAGTATGGAAAAGGACACGAACAAAGGATATTAAATATATAGATTTTTTGCCTGCTCTAATTATATACTGTTAATGGTTGCCTTATTCCATTCATTATTTTATAACAAAAAAAGGAAACTGGACTCTAATCCAACCCCCTAATGTGATTCACAGGACGATTCGCCTCTATACAAATGTATTCTAATTTTTAATCACGCACTCGTCCTGGCATATTAAAGCTCAATCGAGTTCTATTATATTTATGATACAATATGATAGCAGGATTCACTCTATATATGTGCTTTTACTTATAGCCTTGTAGCGACGACAAGGATCAAGGCTCTGGTTAGCAGCTGGCCAGAACAACTGCGGATCAGGCAGACGCTTCTCAACGGGTTTTCGCATAGAAACTGACAGACAATTTTATGCGAATGAGCGAAAAAAAATGTTATGAGAAAATAGATATATATACACATTTTTTATGTATGTGTGTGTCTATATATATAGTAGTATATGTGTATAATAAGTATCCTTGTATGCAATAAGTAAGCACTTAATATGGAAACGTCTGAAGACAATGGGCTGAAAGCAAAAAATTTTTGCAAATTGTTTGCGGCAAACGAGTTTTTCATGTCGTTGGGCACTCGTCCTGCTGCTCCTTCGTGTCCTTGTGCATCAGGCTGCAGCAAGGATATGCGCGCTCTGTTCATGTTGAGGCGCAATTTCAGGTTTGCCTTTAATTTAAATTCAAATTCAAATTAAACTTATGCTAATTCTTAGAGCAGATTCCTTTTTTTTCTTTTATGCTTTTTTTTTGCCACAGCCGCAAACCATAAAATTGAGCGAGTCCTTGCCAAAAAGGATCATTCACTATGCCTACCTCTCTTTATACATATGTATGTGTATGAATGTGTATGTGTGAGCCTGTGTGAGTGTGTGTAGAACAATTACGCCCCAGCATAATGATGCCATTTTCGCAAACAGCGGCAAACGGCAAACAGCAAAAATAATATAACTGATAGAAAGGATCGTCTTGGAATGCTCTCAATCTATTTGTCTAGCTGCCAAGAAAAGGTATTCACAACCACACACAGACACACACATATACATATATATACAAAGCATATATATATATTATTTATATAACATAAAGAAAGCTAGACAGAGAGAATGAATGTGTGAGAGAGAAAGAGAGGGACTGACACACGTACATTCAGAAATGGGTTTTCATGTAATCCATAAACGTCACCCCGATGAAAATTGAAAATTGCACAAGGAAAATGCAATGAAGCGAGGCGAGCAAAAAAATATTTTTCCTTTTACTTAAGAACCTTCTGATCTGATTCAAAAATCTTTCTCCCTACACAAAATTTGTAGACTGTGTGTGTGTGTGTGTGTGTGTGTGTGTGTGTGTGTGACTTGTGCCCTAAGGATTAGCAGCTCTTGGGCTAGAGCAGAAGACCGACAAAAAAACAGAAACAGCAACAAATTAAATGTATTAGACGACGTACCACCCCTTTTTTTCCTTGAGTCCTGTGTGTGTCTCACTGATCTATATGTGGGTCTAGGGGTTAGGGCTTAGGGTTTTTCTTTATGGTATATTATATTATTTTTTTTTTTTATTTCTACTTCTTGTTGTTGTTTTTGGTTTCCTTTCCCCTAACCCAACTCGTCCTTTTCTTTAGCTCTTACCTTGGCTAAATTAAAATTAGAGCTAGAGCAAACGCAAAGACAAACAAGATGCAAGGCACATGGGTGCGAGCGCAATTACACATACACGTGTCTATGTATGTGTATCTGTGTATATATATATATGTGTGTGTGTGAGTATATCTGTATGCGTTGCCAGGTGTGGACTAAGTTATAGCTAGACATAGATCACATCACATAGACATGCAACAGCTCAAATCAATGCTATCGATTACTTTCGATCTAAGATTTGATATAATCCGATCCCATATGCTACGATACGATCTTTACACATATATATACAATATATTACATATAGAATGTACAAGACTTACCTTGAAATTGGAGCTGTTATTAATGTATGTTTGTATGTTTGCGACTAAGTCGCTTTCGTATACTTTCTTCCTCTCTTATCGATCACTTTCGTTGCTTCACAATGTTCCTGCTCCACAATCCTGATCTGATTTTATCTGATCACTTTTTAACGTTTTAACTTAAATTCAGCACTGTCACAGTTAGCGGAAAAAAAAAGTTACAACTAAACGGTAAATATATATATAAATATATATATTGAAGTTTTTTGAATGAAGCTCAAGACTTGCTTTAAGGCCACGCTCTGTTGCTGTTCTTCTTTTCTTTTTAAGTATCGCGCGAAACGTTCGCAGCGCACGAGGCAACAAACGGAAATGACGAGCTGGCTATGCGTTGAGCTCGTTTATGGCTTCGGGTGATTTCGATTTACGCCCGACCAACCACCGCTTATCTAAAGAGAGAGAGTGAGAAACAAAGCATGAGAGCGTAACCATAAGCATTAGCCTACAAAAACTGGTAGACTGGTAGAGTGGGAGAGAGGGGGAGATGTGAAGAGTGCTCTCTTTTTTTTCTTGTGTTCTACACAAGCACCAACAAGTCTCATAAAGACACTCATCATAACAGACAGAAGACAGACCTATAAGAAGAAGAAAAGGATTTCTTTTACTCTGAATATCCATATGGAGACTGATTTGATCAAAAGAGAATTAAAGTTAATAACTGTAACTATACTTATATGTAATTAATATAGAATTCAGAATTTCAGAAGTAGTCAATTTCATTATTCTTAGAAGCTATATTAGAACTGATTCCGTCCACAAGCAACTCTCCATAATGAGCAATAAACTGGAAATATCATTGCGTCACCAACTTCAGAGCACTCAAAGAACATCACATAACATCACATCACTTTAAGATGCCTCTTTCGAGTTTAAGTTGAACCTTATGCTTTAAAAAGTTACTAACTTAATCATAAAACAGTATTCACATCCTTTTCTATAATCGTTCAACAGTTGTTCGTTCGTAGTTTCAGCCACCTAACGCTAGAGGCGCAGCTAGCTTAAGAGAGTTGCAAGCGACACATTTCCCATGCTCTTAAAGTTTTCTCTCTCACTCAATGTCTCTTTTCATAAACGTGTGTCTTACCTGCAGAGTCCATGCAGAGATTTACTGCATATATGTGGTAGTATGTGTGTGTGTGTGTGCATTTCCTTTTGTTCCGACCAGCTTTGCCTTTGCCTTTCTGGCTGAGACAATGCGCCAACAGCTGCCGTTCAGTAAAAAAGGTAAGAAAACCCACACCATACAGCGACATTGCAAGGTGTCTTAGCCCAGATTTGTCTCGTGTGTTGTTATTTTCTTTTCTAGAACAATTGTTGCAGCAGCAGCAGCAGCAGCAGCACGAGCAAAAAGCAGCAGCAGCATTCATAGAAAGAAAAAATTGTAGAAAAACGGTAGCCTAATGTCTCTGTCCAGTGCTGATCCTTGTTGGATCGGATAGAGGGACTTTATGGACCATTGGCCATCGTGGACAGACAGTGGTCATTACTTTCACTTTGATTTTGATTTTGTATCTCTTTCCTTTTGTATGTAGGCGGCTTAATGGTTGCCCGTCGCTGGTTAGTAGCAATTGACAATTTACGAGCAAAGAGAGACACAGCGAGAGAGAGAGAAAGAGAGAGGTAGAGAAGCTTCAGTAAATATTTGTCCAGATGCTGCATGTCTACATTTCTCAGCTACGTCTCGTGCCTTTCATTAGCAGCCGTTCAATATTGATGGCCAAAGCGACACACTTTTCTCATTGTTGGCCAAATTTATGCGCGCTCTTTATGTGACGTCCGCTGTCGATCTTAAGATTTTACGAGCAGCAAGCCAACTTTCAAACTGGGCCCAAATGACTTTTCAATGGGCGCCTTGAGTCAACACAATCCTCATTAAATTCCTTGTTTCCTTGCTTGTATGGTTCTGTGCGTGGGTTGCTCGAGGAGTAAACAGTCGAATAGATGTCAGTGGGGGTTGGCGGATCATCAGAGTTTATGCTAACGCTTCTTGTCAATTCCTGGAAGGATCTACTTCAAGTCGTTAACGGTGGCACTAAACCAAGTCACGATACTTCACTCGAGTGGCCAGCTGTGGGTGTTACGTCTGAAAGCAGTTGTTCAAATATCAATTCAATTGATCCAAAAACAATTGTCTTATAATATAATAATATATGAATTAAAAGCAAAATGTAACTATGATTACTAACTAAGATTAAATTCGAAATAAACTTTTATTATGCAAATCTTAAGCGACTCAAACATAGTTCATTTGATGTTCCTTTGCTGCCTTCCACAACATATCCTTAAACGTTTTTCAGTTTAATGTTAATGATATAAAATTGTTGTTGTTGTTGTTGCTGTAGCTGTTGCCCTAAAAGGGCAATGTGCAAATTGTTAATATAGCATATCATATACCTCTAGGGTATCATATCATATATATTAGCAGTCAAGTTCTGGACTCTCTATCTAGGATCAATGTTGGCCCATTTTCATTTCATTGATCATTGTAATCGATACATTTTTTTTCTCTTTTGATTTTGAAGATTTCAATTTGAATTTGAATTTAATCTTTTTTTTTTTGTATTTCGCGCTTCATTAATATGAAAATTAGCAAAAACAAGAAGGTTGATGGAAGGGTTATCAATTTGGGTTTATCTCATGGGGTTGGTTACGTGTGCGGGCCACTTTGTTGTACCGTTCGTGGCATACAAATATGCATATATATATATATGTGTGTTTGTATGTGTGTGTATATTTATATATATTGCAAATTTATCTAAATCGTTTATAAATTCAATTTCCCAGAAAAGGGGTGAGGCGATTTTGGCAAACTAATTGCGAATGCATTTGACACTCGGCCTCGAAATCGGATCACAAATGTGACAACCCCTTGACAAACCATACACACACACACACACACACACACAATATATATGGGAGAAGAGTTAGAGAGAGAGAGAGAGAGTATGTGTTTTGGGTGTTACATTTGCCTAATATGCTGCAAAAAAGGTATTAGAGAAATAAAATTAGCATCAACTTGATTTCTGCTTGTAAGCGATAAACAATGTGGGATTTTTATAGGATTTGCATTTGCATTTCCTTGGCTCCGAATTAAAAATGCAAATCGCAAATAAACTATGATCTATGAGGTAAAACAGTGAAAGCAAAAGTGAGAGAGTGAGAGTGTGATATGAGTGTATGAGTGAGTAGGCAATATGAATGAGTGTGAATGAGTAGAGTTTTTAAGTTGAGAGTCTTCTTCTAATTTTTTTTTTTTTTTTTTTTTTTGTGAGCATTGTCTTGACGGCTTGGCAACATGAGGCAAACGTTAGAAGTTGCCTATATAGTTGATTGACAGCTTGACAAGGAGACACAAAACGCGCGCCCGAAGTACAAAATGGGATGGTAGCGATCCATCGAATCATCGAACCATCGAACCAACGAACCAACGAAGAAAGATCGACCCATTTTGAAGAGCGCACCGTCACCGTTCCAGTCATTGTTTTGATATTCACTTCACAGTGCATAGAAAAATGAAAAAAACTGAAAATGAAATAGAAAATGAAACTGAAACTGAAAACACATAAGAAAATATATAACAGAAAATCAAAATCAAAATCAAAATCAAAATGAAAATGAAAATGTGATCTGCTTTGGTCGTCCGACAATTGTTATAGATTTTGCTTGAAATTTGATAAATTACGAAAAAATGGCAGCTTTGCCTTTTTTCTTTCTTCTTCTTTCATTCTTTAGTGTGTCCATGCAACATAATGTTAAGACTCCTTAAAGGACTTTATCCACATTTTCCATTATAAACTCTCACATACTACATACAGCTCAGGTTTAAGCCAAATGCACAAATCCTTCCACAAATTCTGTGTTGCACTAACATTAAGCCATAAATTAGTATTTAGTCATAAAAAATTAAAGGCCTTCAATTAATTTGCCTTATTTATTTTGCATCTAGTTAAGCTACTAATTGTATAGTAAAACTATAGATACTACCTTCAAATTCTTACCTTTAGTAGTAACTTTTATTAGTAACATAACACATATCACTGACTTGGTAATATGATTTAGAAGCAACTTTGGGTTGTATCTCTTCGTAGTACCTTTTAATAGTAAGTTTCAGTTGTAAGTTAAAGTAGTAAATCATTTTTAGCCCCTTTGCCTTTTTGTAAAAAAGAAGCAAAGCGGAGCTATTGGAAATGTGCAAAATCGAAAAGTATGTTTAAAGTAACATTTGGTAGTAATTTTTACTTGTAACTTATTAAAGTAACTTTAAGTAGTAACTTTAAATAGTCACTTTTGGTAGTTGATATAAGTAATAACTTTTAGTAATAAATAGTAACATAAAATAGTAGTAAAGCCTAGCAGTAGTTGAAGTAGTCACATTTTATAAAAAAATCTCAGTTGTAACGTTTGGTACTTGCTTTCAGTATCAGATTTTAGGAGTAACTAAAATATAGAATAGAACTACTTTTAGTACTATTTCTTCTTTTGGCAATAGGTGTCTTATCTCATAGTAGTAGGTATTCATATCACATTTAAGTAGCAGATTTTAGAAGTAACTTTTACTACAACTACTTTCAATACTAATTTACTTTTAATATAAACAGTCTTATCTCATAGTAGCAGCTACTTATATCATATTTTAGAAGTAGTTAGTAGCTAGTAGTATATTTTAGTAGTAACTTCCCATTATCGCAATATTTACTTTTGTTAAGAGCTACACTCATCCAGTAAATATTTAGTTGTAGCTTTAAAAGCCTCTTGTGGCAGTATCTACTAGCAGTGGCAACAGCAACATTAAATAGTATCTTGTCTTAGTATCACGCCTTAAATTGCAGCATCTACTTATTGCTCATTGTTTTGCCTTGTTTCCAGCGTCATCTCCATAAGAATGCAACGATTGTCTCTTCTTGCCTATGTTGCCCTCTCTTTCTCATTGTACTTGAGTTACTCTTATACCAGTTTCTGCATAATGGGTAGCTTTCCGTCGAGCATACTCAGTTGCTAACAGATACTTCTGCTTACCCACGATATCACAGACACAGACCAAGTCCAAGATCTTCTGAGACCCTACTCAAGGAACTGCATGTAGCATCTTTTCGTCTGCGTTTGCTAGAAATCAAATTAGTGCAGTTTTTTTTTTTAATTTCATTTCTTTTCTCCTATTTTTTTTGTGCTTCTCTACTTTATACGTCAACTACCAGTTTTATGAGCGCTTTGCTTACAAATTTAACAACTTTTTAGCCGCCGCCGAATTTGCATTTCTCACAGCGCTCGCTCCGAAAAAAAAAGACACCAAAACAGAAGAAGAATCAAAAAAAAAAGGTTTGTCTCTTCGTGCAGTCTGCGCTTGTTGTGGAACTGCGCTGTGACTCCGATTCGACTGTTGCCAAGGCAGCCGAAAAATTATTGAGATAAAAAACGCACCAAAAAAGGATAAGTAAAAAAAAAATAAAAAACGCACCAAAAAATAAAAAAAAAAGTTGTCCTCGTTGTTCAAATTGCAGTTTGCCGCTGCCTGTTTGTTGTTTGCGGATGATCCTGACGCCGTTGCAACCGGACCGATACCCACAAAAATTTCTCAGACACTGCGGCGCCCTCAAGTAATTTGACATCAAACCAAAAAAAAAACACAAGAAAAAAAACAGACAAAATAAACATTAAAAAAAAAACTAATATAAAATGCAGCGCGATCCCGAAAAAAAAAACAAAATAGCCGAAAAAAGTAAGAAAAAAAAATAAACTTGTTATGCAACTTGTCAAGTTACCAAATGACATTTTATTTAATTTATGCGTCCCCCCCTCAGGCTCCAATTTCCAACCTAGATATGTTCGTGGAATATATATACATATATGATAAGCCATATTAATAACTAAATGTACAGTTATCAACTTTGTCTTGAAGAACCAGAAAGTTCTTTATAATAAGTGTTTAGTTGCAGATTTTAACATTTTATTTTTATTGGATTTAAATATTTATTTTTTATTTTATATTATTTTTATTTTTTATTTTATTTTTGTAACATAAAAAAAAATAAATATATATTTTCTTAGTGCTAAAAATAATTATATTAAATATTAATGTTATATTTTATATTTTTATATTTTATTTATAATTCTAAGCTGGGAATCAAATCAACGAATTACCTAACTCTAAATATGTCTGTGAGTACCAAATCCACAGGAGTAGAGAAATGCAACAGATTGTAGTACATTCTTCTAAATTATCAACCAAAAAAAAAAATGAAAAATAATAACTTATATTCTTTGAAATAAAAATAAATACAACAAAATCTAATTTAAAATTAGTTTTTGATTTAAATGAATTTAATAAAATTTTCTCATTGAACAGAAATTCTTTAAATGGGGGCACCTTGTTTAGGTAACCCAATCTCATTTATAGTATTATAAATTATGAGTTGAAATTTTAAATAGCCTTTAAAACTATTTTTAATCGATGTAGCTTAGCGTAAATCAGTTTGATTAAATTAACAACATTACTAGTTGCATTCATTGTTCTAGAGGCTTTAATCGTTGGGACGCCTCTTGCCTGGAAGCCGAACCCAAGAATTTAGAATCAGTTGCTAAATGCTCCTATAAGACTCGTTTCTCAGAGGTGATGGTATATCTTTAAGTTTATATTTTATATAAAATATTTTTCTTAAATTAATAATAATAATAAAATATATAATTTTTTTTTTTTAATTTTCTTTAATAGTTTATTAACTTAACACTTAACTTTAAGAAGCAAAAACTTAGTTTATATATAACTTGCTCCAGTTCTTTGATCATATAAAAAATATTTTAATAAATTCTAAAAAATTTCAATCTATAAAAATATTATTAGTATTTATAGCAGATAAATATTATATATAAAAAAATTTAAAAACTTTGAATGAGTAATTTAGTTTCTATTGTAAATCATTAAATTATAACGTAAATTTTCTGCAATTCAAAATTATCTTTTAACTCTTGCCTGCACTATATTTAAAGCATAAACAGTTATAATTAGTGAGGGTAAACTTCTTAGACTAAATTAAAACTAACAATCTGTGTAGCCATTTTTTATTTGTATTATCTACAATATTTTAGAGATCTTAAATAAAATCTTCGTAGAGTCCATTCATAAAATGGAATAGCATATCGAATAAAGTGTAAAGATCATATTTTATATAGTAACGTTTTTGGGCCGCATATTGCACGCTGCTGGCCAAAAGAGAAAATGCTAAAAGGGAAATGCTGTCCAGAGAAAAAAGAAAAAAAAAAAAAAAAAGAAATGCAATGTCCAGATTGAAAATTTCATGGCAAATTGCAAGCGTGTCGCTTGGACAGCAGCTGAGTAACTGCAGCAGCTGCACCCAAAAGAACGCAGAAATGAGACCACACCGATCCTTAAGACGAAGCTTTGACATGAGAGACATGTTGAGCGACATGAGCGATTGCAGTGGGACATACAAAAAGAGACAATGAGAGTGTGTGTCATGCAAATTCCCAAGATTAGCCACCGCAGGGAATTCAGGGATAAAGAAAATCAAAATCAATAAGTAAAAGAAAATTAAAAAAAAAAAAGACTTATATATAGAACCTACGATAGCCTACTGAAAATAAAGCAATTTCATGTAAATTACGAGACAAGCGCCCTATTTACCGTTGACTAAATGATCCATAAAAAATACACACACAAAAAAATGTAAGGCAAAAAATGGTACAAAATATAATGAAAAATGAAAACATTAAAAAAAAAAATAAAATAGAACACTGCAAAATAAGAAAATCAGCCATAGTAAATTGCGGTAAAATCGCATTAATCTTTGAGGTAGATTAGAAATGTGTCGAAGACAAAGTGCAATAGCGCAAGGAGAGAGAGAAAAAATAGTAAGAGAGAAAACGGTGAGCGATATGCATATGAGAAGAGGGTCGATTGCTCTATCGATGGGTCGCACGATCCTTGCATAAATTTCCCTGTGATTTGCTATTAAAATTGTTTTCTTTTTCGTTGTTGTTGCTGGTATTGTTGTTGTTGTTGCTGTTCTTGTTGTTGTTGGTGGTGGTGTTGTTATTGCTGATGTTGTTGTTGCGGTCAGCGCATCTTTAAAATTTACGCACGGATGATTTTTAGTAGAGTTTATGACATCTAACGACCAATAGAACTAACTGCGTCCAGTTTATGATAACTTCATTAAAAACTATTTCCAAGATCGCCGTGGGAAATCCTGTTGCGAATCCCTTTTCTCAACTAGAACTAAATATGAGTCTGTTACTAGCCAATATTTGGTAATGACGTACAGTCTCTATAAGATTAATGATGCAATTGCGTTTGAAGTTCTTGTTGTCTTTGTATATTCTACATTGGCATGGCCAAAAGTGGCAAAGGTGTTGCCACAAGCTGCAGTTAAACATAACCCTAAGCCAAAACCACCAAAACCAACCAGTGTCCTGACACCATACGCCATACCCCATACGCCATGCTATGGCACGTTCAAATTTACTAACAAACTTGTCACGCAATGCCACAGTTCATATCATTAATCACAAGGATCAATCCGTCAAGCGGCGGCTGCATGTGGGTTGTGCACAGCAATCTCTTTCTACGTATCTACGTATGTGTGTATAACAGTATGTATGTATGCATGTATGTTAGTGTGTGGGTAGCATGGCAGTTTGGTTATCTGGACAATTCAAGCGTCTGACATTGTAATTAGTGCGCGTTGACAGGACGAATGAAATCAGCAGGAGCGGCTGCACGCAGGATCAACAACCGAATAACACTTCATTTGAATGATTGCTGGACAAGAGTTGTACAGAGTTGAACAGAGTTGAACTATTCGAGTTCAAGTGATTTGGGATATGCATATGGAAATGATAATGGAAATTGATATCTATGAGCTTACCTAATTACAGGAAATGACACAATGTCTGGCACACGCACCAACACACACAGACACACACACACAGACACAGTGTAGGTGGAAGGTGAAGGGTCGAAAATCATGCAAAGATCATCAATCAGTCCTCATCAATCAGTATTTGCATAGCTCAATCTTCAATCCAATTTATGTGTATATCAATATGTGACACTTTCAGAGTGTCTAACACTCATTGCAAATCAAAGATGATCGATATACATATTCCAGCATTGGGAAAAAGTCAGATAATAACGATAGGAAACACTGGGGTTATATATACTATAAGTAGCTTTTATATATAATACTGAATTTAAAATCATAAATCTTATACAAATCAGCTAAAGATCAATTCAAAAACAAATCTCAAGATAAACTGGCTAAGATAAACAAATTTTGGTCAAGATATAGAATATATAACAATGGGAAACCCTGCTGATTAAAGATGCTGATAAACAACATCAAGATCATCTCATTGTATTCTTTATGTATTATTAGTTTTTGGTATTTGCCTAAACGACGACCCCCCGTTACAACTTCGACCCCCTGTCGTTGCGCTTGACCAAAAAAATAGGTTTGTTGGTTTTTTTATGACCCCCAAAAAAATGCACATATAAAAATGTGTTTATATACAATATATCTATATGCTTATGTGTGTGTATTTGTGTGTGTGTGTGTGTGTGCGTGTGTGTATACTTGCCCTTAGTGTTTGCTGAGTGTGCGTGCATTGTTCCTGTCACACATTTTTTTACGACTTTTCCACATTTTTGTGGACATTTCGGCGCGGTCAGCAGTTTGCATAATGATGAAGGCAAGAATTCTCTTTATGATTGTGATTGGCATGGAAGCGCATAGCAATTGAATAGAAATTAATGTGAAATTGAAAAAAGACGGAAATAAGGTATACAGCAAAATGCGTAAATAAAATATGGAAAAGAAAAATGAAAACGAAATTGAAAATGAAAACGCAAATGAAAATTAAAAGCAGGGAAAGGCAGCAAATGGAAATTGGCAATTGCAATGAGATGAGAGTTGATGAGAAATGAGGCGCAGCTCATAAACTAACCGGCAAACATTGTTTTGATGACACTCAGAGGCATCCTGATATCTACACACACACACACGCAAACACACAGACACAAGGCGGTATATAGCCAAACAATAGTCCACCCCTAATTTTACATATATTCAATAGAAAAGAGCTCTGTGCCAAAGGAGACGTATTTAAATTTTTGCAATCGATTGCATTCTATGACGAATCCTATTCCCGGACCCACAATTCGTCGCAGTTAATTGCACGTTGGCATATGATGGCAGTGAAAGCAGAAAGTGTACAAAATTTATGCCTCATAAATGTCAATCCATTCCAATAACGAGTAGTATAAGTCGTAAAATCCATATTCTAACTATACCCTGTCAAAATCTAGTGATCTCTATCTCAAGTGTTGCCTTACTTTGGCTGTAGTAAAGAGTTTTTGGCATCAGTTTAAGGTACGTAGAGATCAGTTGACGCTGTGTGAATTTTATAACCTACTTACAACGTTCAACAATAACAATTTGTCACAGAATTCTATTACTTAAAGCATAACGATGATGATATTGTACTATGTCAAAGAGCGGGTTAGTTTTCACAATGTTTTGTGGTACAGAAAGATGACAGTTACTAGTGCAAACTTTTCATGGAAGATTTCAGTAACTAATGAGAAGAATTCATATGGAAAAGTAATAGCATTAGCTTGAAGATCAATCAAGTGTATCAAATGTTGATCGTAGCAACTCAACACATCACCCAATCTAGTTTTAACAAAAGGTTAACCAGTCTTGTAAGTTTTACCTTGAGGCGTGTCAGTTGGTCGATCGGTAGAAACAAGATCTTTATCTCAAGTGGTACACCACTTGGTTGGAGAAAGGGTTCGTCTACGGGTTCCTGTACTGGGGCCTGATACTTACCTATATATAGTACATATTGTATACAGTTGATCGCTGACAATAGACAATGTTTGGAAAATTTATGTGGCTGTTACTCATACACACAATTCTCTGGGGTCTGGAGCCATATGCCATATGAGTACTATATAGTAGTGTGGTTCCGCTTGTTGAAGTTTTAATTTAATTTACATAAATTTCATTGCTGGTTGCCCAAGGCATTAAACGTAAAATAATAAAAAAAATAAAAAGAAAAGAGAGAAACAAAAAAATAAAGAAAATATATCTAAAAGAAACTCTTAACGCTCAGCCGCCACCTTAAAAACTTTCCTTTGGAATGCGCAATTGTCGCAATGGCCATTGCATCTCAACTATTATGCTAATTATGTGGCCAGACAGAGAGTGTACGCGTTGTAGCTGCCACCGGGTGAGGCATGAGTACTTGTACTTACTTGACGTATTTTGTGGCATATGCGACCTACTGTCAGCCTGTGGCCTGTGGCCTGCGCCTGCGCCTGCGCTTGTGCCACTATATGAAACGCCCGCGTCCTTTAAATTCTAGCCGGACTTTAGACTATGGACTATGGAATATGGAGTATGGACTATGGTAAAATGCGAATGCAAATGAGAACGAAGGGTGCGACAATAACTGTAATTAAACGCAACCATTGTTGCGGTCACTCGACCAGCATGCTTTTCACATTTGGCTCTGGTTCGTGGCACGCGCAACTTGCCACGTTCCACATGCCTCTAGGCGTATGGCCTTTATGACTTTGCCTCATATGCTACCTTCTATAGGCGTCGGCGTTTGTTTTGTTGAATGCCCACACACACACACATACATATAAGTGTATACAGTTTCATAGGTGCACACTCACACACAAGATGAAAAGTATAACGCGGACAAGGCAACGTTTTAGATTAGCGCCGATAAAGGACTACAACACAAGCGCAGCAATCAAATATATATAAGTATATATACATATATATAGAATATAATAGGATATACTCATAGTACACATATATGGGAGTAATCGTTGTACCCAATAGGCGTTGCCTGTCCACTCAATGCAATTAGCCGGTGCACACTGGAATGGGTACAATTTGAGGCACAGGATCAGCACCAGCAGCTGCTGTCATATAGTTGATCTATGGACAGAGTTCTACACAATTAGATATCTAAGAGATCTATACAAATAATTATAGTCACTTTGTTCTAAACAATTAATAACAAAATCAGAGCAATTAGTGCACACAAAAACAATTCAGAAATTTACACAGAAAAATTTGTTGGTTTTTTTAATTCAATTACAACTTTTCTTTCTAAGAAAATTAAGGTTGATAGAAATATGGAAATACAAGCTAAAAATATAGATTATGTACAGTTGCTCTTTATTATTTTTAGCTTCTATTGCAAGGTTTTTTATTCAAAAATATTCGATTAAGACTGGCGGGAAAGTCTAAGAAACCGCAGACATGAACTAAGATTTGCTTAAAAGGCTCCTCTGATAAATTTGGTAACTCAGTGAACAGTTTGATCCAAATCTAAATAATAAAAAGGTAAGCATTAGACACTAAGAATTGAGACGATAGAGGAGCAGTCAATATAGACTCTAGTAATAAATTTGGGAGCTGCGGATTTTCGTTAGTTAACTATTTGAATTCTTTCCCATAAGACATCTACTTAGTGAATTGTCCTGTAGAAAGATAGAAAAAACAATTATATTCCCCTTAAACAATATAGATGTGCTATATAAAAGATCCGTAGACAATACCAAAACAGACTGCTTAATACTTATTACAGTACATAGTCCTTAGAGAATGATATTAAGACAATAAAAGTTAGTAAGAATTTTATTCCTTTTAAAGAATATGAATACTTTCCCGAGAAACTGAAAATGTCTCCTGTTAAGCAACCTGAAAGAAACATAAGCAGCATAATACACCCTATATATAGCATGGATCCTTTGCCTTAAAGATCCAAAACCGACGCTGCAAAATTATGTCTAAAACTCAACTTTAGTTAAAACTATCCCTAGAACTGAAGCCTTAACCTTTAACTTATACAATTTTTGCAAACTTAAGAACCCCAATAGATCTTTAACTAATATAGTTCATTTATATATATATAGATAACGCATTCCATCGATCATAATATATATGCTAAGACCTAAGAGGTGTAATGCACTCGCTTAGATATGAATATAATGAGCTGCCACAGCTGTCATTTGTATTGATGTGGGAATGAGTTAATGTCCAGGAACATTGGCATTCTTTAGCAAATCTTTGGGTTTGTCTTGGGCTTTTCATTGAAACGCTTCATTTAGCTTCATTTTCATTATCAACTTTGGGAAAACAGCCGTAAATTCTTTGTTTGTCTTACAAAGAAAGGCAAAAACAAACCCTCAATCAGCGAAATGAATACAAAAAGAGAAAAAAAGAAAAAAAAAAAAGGAAAAATCGAATTTAACTTTTTTTTGCAAGGGTTTTGCGTGCGGTTGGTAGACAACGAATTTCCCCGTTTTTCCCTTAATAAAAATGTGATCTTTCATTATTTTTTACTCTCTCTTTTTTTTAGTCTTGTTGTTTTTTGGCATTTGTGCAACATTTTTTCGACACTTTTTTTGCATTGTTTTGTTTTCACTTGGAAGAAAAATCGTTTTTGTTGCGCCTTTTGTGTGCTTGTGTGTGCTTGTGTGTGTATGTGTATATGCGTGTGTTTTTAATGTGCGGCTTTTCAACAGTTTTTCACCCATTTTTCAACTTTTGGGGTGGGGCAATGTTTGTCTACATTTTAAATTTCCCACTGCCGTTGGCTAACCATTGAGCTCATTAGTTGAGCGCCGTTTTAATTTGTCACAGTGGCAAAATCAATTGGTTAGTCCTGTAACCATTCCAAAGGATTTCTTTCATTCAATATATACACCATTAGCGGCACCCAATCAATGACAAATGAATGAACCACATGAGTTTGCTTGGAAAAGTCGCGAACAATCACAAAGAAAAAAACAACATTTGCGCCATGCGACATGTCCAGACTAAACGATCCTCTCCAGCAAGGATCTATCACGTGCAGGCAATTACAAAAATTCAAAAAAAAAAACTAAATAAATTTAAATACAAAACTGAAAAAAAAAGATTGTTTTGTAACTGAAGCCGCAGGCAGAAATTAGCTAAAAAAAAAAAAATAAATAAAAAAGCGAGAGGAATTTGTTGAATGGCAACGAGTTAAGTGCCCCGCGCCGCTTTTAATAGCGCATAAATTAACATAAACGACGCGAAGATCCATTGTTTTGGCAGTGACATTGCACGAGTCGGATGTAAATATGAGTGCTAAGTGCCTGCCCTAAGCCAATCCCAATTCCAATAGCCATTGCCATTGCCATTGCCATTACCTACAGGGTAGGTATATATGCTTTCCCTCTTTCTCTCTATGGGCACCCACTGCGGTTTTTGTTTGCCCATCAGATAGAAATCAGCATTCCATGCGCCGTCGGCACTATTACAGCTTAACGCCCGAAACTTGTTCAAAAAGTTACCCCGGCAATCCGGCATGTACCCCTTATAGCTATTGCTACACTATATAGACTATATACATTAGTCACCAGCCACAGTTACATTCACAGTCACAATTGGAATCACAGACGCCGGCGTAAACGCGTGCAACTTTACTTTGCAGCCAGTGGGCTGATCATTGTGGCACAGTGGATAGGTTAGAGAAAAAAACTGTACACTTTACAGTGGCATACCAATATCATACTGTTACACAGCTTAATTTTGGTTACTTGCAAAAGTAACTTAAATGCTTAACGACAAGGATAATACAGCACTTTAACCCTGTCCTGTCCTGTTGCCCCAATGATGCGGTCAGTTGAGCAATACATCGACCGCGACGGCGTTTGTTACTTATTAAAGTTAACCACTATACATTATATTATATTATAAAAACTAAACTTTCCAAATGTTATCGATATATAATGTTTATTTATCGTTAGCTTATTGTTTTTGTTTTTAATCAGAATGAGTATAAAATTAAACAAAATCTGTTAAAGGTTTCACTATTGAAAATATTATTCAATCAATAAGTAAATCGATAATCACAAATTTATAAATTGGCTTTAATTTATCGATTGTATTATAGTGGAAATTGGTTTCAAGTTCAGAAATTGATTAGCACTTAGAGCATTAACGCCCATTGTGCGTCTGCGCAATAGCAAAACGTTTTGGCTTCATTAAGCGATTAACGCGGCTGCTGCCGCCGACGCTGCTTATGCTGCGCATGACGCAATGCGCAGTGAGCAGTGAGCAGTGTGCAGTGCGCAGTGAGCAGTGTGCAGTGCCACAGGGGCGTATCTTAAAACGTGAAGTAACTCGCGACGGCTGCTCACTTAATACGCGGCGCAGCAAGTCAAGTGCGAATCATGTCAATCAGAGCAAGAGTCGCGGGACACGTGGCCGTTAAACGTTAAATAAAATAAAATGGAATAAAAAAAAGAAAAGGATAAATCGACAATCACAGCAGCACCCCTCGGGCGCCACCCCTTACCTCCACACTACTACTACTACTACCACTACTCCAGAGATGCTTTTGTAGAGCTGTCGACCGGTTGGACTGTCGGACAAGATGACAAAATGACAGGCAAATGTCAGCGATTTACAGAACCGTTTAAGCTGCGCCACTGCTCCGCTTGTCCACTTCACTGCGCAGCAACAACAAACACACACACACACACAAAACCAGACATACACTTTATATAAAGTAGGTGGAGAGTTAGGTTAGAACATTGAACATTGAACGCTTTTCCCCCTTCATATTTGTTTTTCATAGACAAAAAAATGTAAATTTTCACCCAATTCGTGAACTGGCACGCGTGTAATCGCCCGGAAGCGTTTTCTATGTTTTTTTTTTTCGTTCTTCTCTTTGCTTTCTGTTTTTGTCCTGCTCCTTTTGCATATTTTCCTTTTTTTATTGTTCAGCGCATGCGTCGCGTCCATAGAAATTTGTATGTAAATACTATATGTATGTCTGTGTATGTGTGTTTGTGTGTGTGTGTGAATGTGTGCATGGTATATACAATTTAAATGTAAATGTGATGAAGAGCTAGATACAACCCTGTAAGTTGCTGTAATATTACAACAACAAACGGCAACTGTTTTGTGTTCGTTTCGATACGGAATGGTGGCGGGCACCCGTAAAGCTTTGAAGTGTGCATTTCATAGAGTGCAACTTGAATGGTAGCAAGATCATTAACGGGGCGCGTATGCTATGTATGTTATATTGTTGCAAAAAAAAAAAAACGAAAAAAACAAAATTTGCATTAACTTTTGACAGCAAACAATGACCGGCAACAACGGTGGCAGCTCAACTGTGTGGCAACTCCGCCAGCTGCTGGCACGTGTCCGCCAGCCAACTGTTATTAATGATACCAAAAAAATACAAAAGTGCAGCGTCATTGTTACATATGCCTATACGCACACATTGACTTCTGACTACTACTGCAACTGCCCACTCATCAATAGCCTTAACCTTAGCCACAGGCTCATCCACAGCTTCATAAACTGACTTTGACACTCGCTTATTTGATCTCTTTCTCTCACTTACTTCTGTGCAGCTGACATGTAGTGCAGGCCTCAGAGGACAGAGTTTGTCCCAAGTGGGCAAAAAAAAAAAAAACACTTCATCAACATCAACAACGACAACATCATCGACATTGAAATCATCGGGCGCTAGGCTAATTAGCAGAACGCGCTCAATATTTTTTTGCATTTTTTGCAAAATGCCTAGGGCAACGCAGCGGTTGCCAAATGCAACAGCATAAGCAACAGCAACAGCAATGGTAACAGTAATAGCAACTGAATCAACTGCAGCGACATGCAACACATTCGATAATGCGACTACAACAACCCTTTTTGCCTCTTCTTTTACATTTGTGGACTTGCAGTGGAAAATTTGTTTATCATTAACAGATTTTTGGCGCAGGGCAAGAGAATGAAAATGAAAATGAATTATAATTATGCTGATGCTAATGCTAAATACTGTATACTGAATACTGAATACTGAATACTGAATACTGAATACTGAGCTACCCTTGCTCTGCTCTGTCTTTTTGCATACCCTGCAAGTAATATAAAATGAATGCAAAGGGTATATTAAACCAATATAATAACTGTGCTTTAAGCTGTATTAAGCATTAATTAAGCATTAAGTCAAAATATTTAATACATAGTAAATATAGATAATACGTAGATCCGTTTTATATATCCATATTCAAGTTTTATCTCTTAATACTTCAAATTTCAGTAGAACTACATAATAAATATTAATTTTACTGAGGGAACGATTGAATAATAATTATATTCAGAGTATTTTACACTTCTTAGGGAAATCACCTACTATAATAAAATATAAATTTTCAAGATCATAACTATATGATTCTAATGAACACTTTATAGAAATCGTATAGTGCATATACATAGGTAACTCTTTCATTGATTATACATAAGGGTGGTTGCTTTGATATATTATTGCAGGGTATTTTTGGGCTGTGCATTGGCAATTAGCATATAATTTCTTGGTGTTTCTGATGCTGCGTTGCGGGGGGATTTAAATATTAATGGTTTCTTTTTGTTGGAAGTTGTTGCCACATTGGCACACCATGCCACATCATGCCACACTAGGCCAGACTATGCCACACGCGGCGCCTTAGCGTCTGATTTTCAAAATATCATTGGGCTTTGTTTGCATAACATTTGGCAATTATTGCTACACACTCGCTGACAGTCATTGGCCAGGATGCTCTAAGCCGGCTTAGGCCAAACTACACCTAATGTCACTTTTGTATAGTCTCTCTTTATGTGTCTTTCGTATGTGTATGTGGGGCGAGGTAGGGGAGCTGTAACTCAGCTGGCAAACAACAAGAGTAGCTTCTGATGCAAAAGTTCAACGCTTGCGGCTGAAACGAGTGTAGATTTTTATAGGACTTCAGGCAGTAGCAGAATACAGAGCCAAAGAGTAAAGATGTTTAAAAATATTAAAGCAGCAAGATGGAGGTAACATAAGTTAAGGTAAAAGGCGGCAGTTCCATTTGCCCGCAGCATGTTTGTAAATCAAATCAAAGGTGTTTGCACGAAGATCGCAAAAGTTGGCATCTGCCAATCTGGCATATCGTTTCTTTTCCCCCTTGCCACTGCCTCGAGCTGTGGCAGTCACTTCCTTTTGCGGCCAGCTGTTGATTAACTGCATAATAAGGCATTTGCCCTGGAGCAACAATTGAAAAGGCCTTGGAAGTTTTTATTCTTCTTCTTTTTGCATATTCCTTATTGCAATCACAATGTACTTTCATCTCTCATTCTCTCATATTATGTCAAATTATTGATTCAAACCTGTTTGAATAATTTATTTTGTTGAGTCTTTGCCAAAATACAACAAACAAAAACCCTAAACACACACATTTGCATAGCCCCTTATACAAACCCAGATTCCTTTTTTGCATCTTCTTTAAGGACCTATGATTTTTGAGTATCATTTTCTGCGGTATTCGCAAACGTTTTACTATTAATTTACGTTCCTGCTGGAAGAAATTGCAAATTGCAGTTCAAATGGAATTTTTTTAAACACTAAAATGCTTAATATAGTAGAAAGAAAACGCCCTTAAGATATTCTATTCGCAAACGTTCTACCATTGATAGATATTAATATTGTCCTTGTTTGATTTGATTTCAACATAAATCTCATTTATACAAAAATAGCTAATGCCGAAAGCTTTTTCTACTTTGGAAGCTCTTTGTGTTTATTTCCTTTTTTCCCATCCATTCGCAAACGTTTTGCTATTAACTCTGTCTCTTTCTGTCACGTAGAATAAGACAGACAGATGCTTATATTGTCGGCTTGAATCAATGACAACAGTTTTTGACATTCAAAGTTTGCTTTTTACAATATTCGGTAATGTTTTTATATACTTTTATAACAACTTAAAAACATAACCAAAGCTTTTATAAGTCGCTTAACAATGCATATTTAATTATGTCTAAGACATTCTGTTGTGGTTTTCTTATGAATAGAAATATATAGTTATAGTAAATGACTATCTTTTACGCTCCGTCAGCTGTGACCAGCTTCTTGGTAGCATTGTGCACCAGGAAAGTGATGAACATTTGTTATTTATCACATTTACAAGCAATTAATAAAAGTTTTTTATCGATTAGACAAGTGACACCCAAGAATTAAAGAAGTTGAAAAAAACTATAGAAGCAAATGAAGAAAAAGGAGAAAATGAAGAGTGGCGGAAATGCGCCGACTGTTGTCACGGCTAAGAAATTTTTATAAATATTTTAAAGGGTTATTCCAAAGACATTCAGACAGACATCCCTAGATGTATGTTTGTATGTGTGGAGGTGTGGCAGTCAGCAGAGGCATTAGAAAATTAGTTTAACGATGCGGGTGAGCACAGCTGGCGATGACATTGACAACAGACAACCAACAAGCAACAACAGCGAAAAGGCAACAGAAAAGAGTCAACAGACAACGAAGCAAGTGCAACCTGCAGGCAGGCAAAGAAAGAAACAGGAACTGTAAGCGGGAAATGTCTAGAGCCAAATATAATAAAAATAATTCAATTAACGCGCGCGTCCGTTCAACTTGTCTAAATGGGCTACAAATTAGAGCCAAGCCCACAAGAATATAAGAGCTGATGACAGGTCGGCAATCGTCTGTCGTTTAACCTGTGCTCTGCTGCGGATTAAGCGGGCCGCTGCGGGTTTTCCACAGAAGCCTTACCCAAACATTAACCCAAAAACGAAAAGAAGAAATACCCAAGTTCAAAACCAAATGCAGACTCATACTCAGGACTAAACACTCATACCCAAAAAAAAACCTGACTCTGAGCACACTCAAAACAAATTACAGTGCGAAAAGGCCGCACGCTCCGAGGGCGTCAAAGTGTTAACAAGTGTCATGTCAACTGGTCGATGGTCGATGTTCGACGGTCGACGGTCTAGGGTCGATACTAGCAAACAAGCTGTCGCACGAGCTAAGCCAAAACAGATCAAACGTAGGATCCTTGATTGCAGCTGTTGGTTTCTGTATGACCTAACACACAACGGGGGCGTACCGAAAGTCCTTTTGTACCTATCGGACTACCTGCTGATGCTTGAAACATAAGCAAAGCAAATCACTTGGTCAAGCAACAGGATAATAAACCAAACTAACAAGCAGAAAAAAACCCACAAAACATTTCCAGTTTCTTGAACAGTTGAACAAACTTTAACAGCGTGTGCTGAAGCTTTAATTTCTGTTACTTCATATGAAGTTAATAAAGAACTTAAATAGTAGTTAAGTAAATCTTTAAATAGACTTATTAATTGCATGAAAAAGGGAGAGTTACTATTTTAGAACAGTCCTTAGGAAATAGCTAAGGACCGTTATCCAGTTAAGCAACTTTCTAATCTCAGCATCCCGTTACAATTACTAGTATCTTTACTCTAAGTCATCTTGTGAGCATGAGCTTGAAAAATAAAGAACGATAATAATTCTATCCGTAGAAAACGATGAGAAAACAGGAAGTCTAAAACAATCCCTTGGTGAAAACGGATAAACAGATCTTTCAACTCCTGGGAATTAATCTCAACATTATCATACTCTCCTACTCCTGCTCTAATGAACTGATATCTATAACCTTTTTTAATTCTATTTCAAAAAAGAAAAAAAAAACAGAAAAAAATGTATTAAATAGGACTAATTTATAGTGAGGAAAATAATTTTAGTGACTGTATAGGAAGGTCTTCAACTAGTTTAGAAAACAATTGAATTTCCTAAATGTTTTTTCTTGTTAAAAGTTTCAACAAACTTTTTTTCTTCACTTCAATAAAAAAAATTAGATTTTGATTGTACTGCAGTATTTAATGAAAAAAAAATTGTTTAAAAATATAGGTTTGTTTTTCTTAAATAATTAAATAATAAATAAATAAATAATGAAAATAAATTGTTTAACAAAAACTACATAACAGCAGTTGAATACAAAAAAAATTTGTCTTAAGTTAAAATATTTACAGAAATTACTAAATTTGTTACAAAAAAAATTAATGAGTTTTTTAACTTCAACTTAATAACTAAATAAGCGTCATTGTTAAGCGTTTTCCCCCGTTTGTCAGCGTTGGCTAATATTCTCTCAATCTCATACTCTCTTTATCTAAGTCTCCATGTGCTCCATGTGAACTCTAGACGTATATGGAGGAAGGCAGAGCCAAGCCCACCTCGAAGTAATTGCGTGCATCAACTTTGTAGCGTTTCAGCGGTGACTCAGCAGCGGCACCAACGGCCAGCGTTTGCTTTGTATCCCGTGCACGGGAGCGCTTTAGGGGTCGCACAGGTGTTGCCAGGCAGAAGGTATCGGAATGGCTGGGAGCTGTTACACCAGTTCGCATGTATGTTTCTTCGAGTTTCGGCGTTGGCATTTGAACGAGCACACTGTGGGGCAGCAGTGGTGATGGTGGTTCCGGTGTGGCAGGCAGTGGTAGCATGGCAAAACTCAAATCGCTTGCAGGATCATCACCGGGCGCATAGGATGGAGATAATATGGTGGCGCACTGTGACTCCAACTGCTGTTTGACCAGTGTGCGTCGGCGCAAGTTAAAAGACTTGCGCGGCTTTTTCTTGCTGCTGACATCAGCTTTGCACGCCGAGTCCAAAATGGCATCAATGAGCTTATCCAGAGTCTGGTCACCCATATGTGTTGATGGTTGCGGTGTGACTGGACGTGGTTGTGGCTGCTGTGTTTCTTGCTGTTGTTTTGCAGGCTGTTGTTCCTCTTTTTGCGCTTCCGGTGACTGTTGCTGTGTTGGCTGCTCCATGGTGGCCAGAAATTCCGCCTCCAGCTTACGTTTCTTCAACTGCTGTGTTGTCGTTATATAACGTGGCTGTTCCAAGAATGGATCCATTGGCAACAAACCGCGTAGTGCCAAATGCTGGCCCATAGGCAATGTGCCAGCACTGGGTGAGTATTCCTCTTCATAACGTGGCAATGTTGTTGCATAGCGCACACTCTGCACAATCCGACGCACTGGCAATGCTTCCTGTGGTGATGAGGCGGTATTTAGGGAGGAAGATCTTGCTTCTGGAGTCACATTGCGTATATCGCTAAGCGGCGCCAAAACCAATGGACTATTGCGTAATCTTGCCAGCGGCATCGGTGTCGATGTATAACCCACACTGGGCACATTCTCCTTGTTGGCTATGGTTGCTCTACGCTGACGTCTCTGGCGACGTGCAACACGCGGCTGTGGTGCTGGCAGCTCATTTAATCTCTGCGAAGACGCCGTCCACTTAAGCATATTGGAATAATATTTTTTGGTATATGAGGATGAAATGAATTGTATGTAGAGCTATGTGTCGGAGTGGCCGCTCCTAGTCTGGTATCTCGTCAGATCTAACGGCTATTCTGTGCACTCTCGTCTTGTCTCGTCTCGGCGTTCGCTGACAAACTGAATCTGTTCGGGGTAGCGGGCAGCGTTTTATACTCCGGCCGACTCCTGAGCGAAGTGCTAAGGGTTGTTGCGCAAGCGCACCCTGCACCCTGTAGTGGTTACCACACTGCTCTCTCTATTTCTCTCTTCCTTCACTCTCTCGTTTACTCTTGCAATCTATTGCCGTTTTGTACTCAGATATAAACAGATTTATTGCTCTCAGCTATCTTGAGAAAACTGTTCTAAAGCTACATACAAAGCTCCATTTCATTCTCCAACTCTCTGCAACTAATTCCACTAGAACATAAAAGTTTTGAATATTTTTAGAATGGTTTTCCCGACGGAAGGAGAGAGAGTAAACAGAAAGTTTATCGTACCTTGGAACACCCAAATGACGTCTAGATCTCTATCGGCAATCGCTTAGTTATTAAATTTGCTTTACCCTCAAGGAAATGAACGTCGTCGTCGTAATCGTTGTAGTCGTAGTTGTTGCGTTTCCTTCCCTTACTCCTCCCCAAGCAGACCGCCGTCAATTTGAATGTTGCATAAGGGTCGATCCTTTGGTATTCACTTTAGGCTTTTAGCTATCCCTGACCACAAAACAGCAACAGGCTTTGACACTTGCTGACCAGAATGTCCAGGTTGACTAGCCTGGGACACTAATTACCCAGGCTTACGACTTGCACAACTTCCTGCTTTTTTTAAAAAATTTTTGATATAAGTATTAATTGCGACTCTTTAGCGATCACATATGCGAACAGCAAACAAATATAATAAAAAAAAACTCTAATTGAAAATGTTGCAACTTCCGCAGGAAACATTTGAAAAACGTTACAAATGTTGAGTAGGTGCTGATCGTACACATTAGTAGCCAGACCCTGTGGCATATGGCCAAATGTGAACTGAAACACTATTTCATGACTTTAGCACAAATCAATCTAGTTTAACGCTAATGCAAGACTCAGTGGTTTAACCAGCTGCCACATGATGAAGATGTCCACTTCATGTAATCCTATCTTAAAGTATATATCGCTGATTCGACTGACCGATTAACTAACTAATATATCAATATGCTGTAGGATCTATGTAGTTCTCTTCAGTCTGCATTTTTGTCCAATGAAGTCGCAAACAGCTTGCCAAATGATTTATGTCCTTCTGCTGTTCTCCTCTAATCGTGCTGGTGCCATCCATTAAATCTTGTAGAAAACTCTTTCAATCCATACCTATCCGATTAAGTTCACCCTTTGTCATCATCCTTCTACTGATTAGGTGATGATACTACATAGAATTTAGTGCGTCGAAAGATTAGTTCTACCCATTTCAGAATGGCGCCCATAAATTTCACACGTTTTCTCTTGCATTTTATTTCATTATTATTTTTCTTTCTTTTTGCGGTGAAAGTTGCTGTTTTTGTTTGTTTTTCAACCGTTCTTAAGAACATCATCGGCTATATTCTTTCTGCAGGAGAAAAGTAAAAAAAAAGGGGTTAGGGTGTATTAATTGAATGCTTTGCAAAAATTTCTCAACTTTTCAACTCTTTATTTCGTTCTTTCCCTCCTTCTTCCTTTTTTTGTGTACTTTTTACGCAAAAAAAGGGTTTCGCATATTGGTATACTTTTTGCCTCTTATTTGGTATTTTGTGCATCCCCTCTTCGATGATTTTCTTAACGTTTTCGGGTCTTTGTCTCTGTTTCGGTAAGTTTTATGCTGTTTACATAGCCACACAAAAGGATTAAATGGGATTTTAAAGGAGCTCGGCAAATGAATTGCATCGAATCGTTATCCCAGTTCTAGATAGAAGGCCTAAAGGAAGGACTCTGATGCCCTAAAGGATTCTTGATTAATATGATTTAACGAGCATCTTTCCTTTTTCTGATGTCGTGATGTCTTTAACTATTATCCATTTTTCTTCAAAATTAACATAATCTGCACATTTTCTGCGGTTTATGTAAAAAAATTGGGAAAAAAAGAACACATAAAAAAGAAACCACTCAAAATCAATTAACATTTTGTTTCTCAATTCCTCTTCTCTTTCATTTCTTGTTACGTGTTTGTTCAGCGATTTAACGCTTAATTAACGAGCTGAGGACGCACTCGGGACACATAAAACCGAAAACGTAAGCGAAAACATAAACCGAAAGTGACGATCGGTATGCAAATTGCCTGCAGTTTTTTTTTTCCTTTTTTATACATTTTATATATATATTTATTTCCTTTTTTATGCACTGTTGCTGTCTCTGTTGTTCTTTATTCTCATTGTAGCCTGTGCGCGTGTTTCAATAAACTGGAGAGCGTCACGAAGAGCCACTTGACTTTCACTCTTTACCTTTTGCTTATCCCCTTTCACGTTTTTCTGCATTGCATTTACCTTTTTTGCTCCTGTCCCACACATACAAGATTTGCATGTTCAATGGCCTGTGGCTAATGCTTCGTCACTTTGGCGCATAAACTTTGCGCCTCTCCTGCCCTTTGTCACTCTCACTCTCACACTTACTCTCATTCTCATTCGCATACACATTCGCAATCACAATCGCATTTGCAATCACAATCGCATTTGCAAACGCTCTGTTTGTTCTATCTCTCTCTCTCTCTTTCTTTCTAGTGTTCTATTAAGCCGATCGCTCTTTGCATACACTCACTTACAGCCACAGGCACAAACACAGGCAAAATCTCAGCCCTTTTTTTATTATTGTTGCGCCGTTTGATTTTGATTAATGCGTTTGTATCGCATTGTATGTAAAATTTATCGATATTTGATTTGCTGCGCCGCAAAAGAACAAAACACATAAAAATCTAAAATACAAGGGAAATGTGTATCAAATGTTTGTTGCGTGGCTTTGTTTGCGTTTTGCATAAGTGTTCAATACATATATGTCTATGTATATATACAGTCATATGTAAGTGCTACCAAAGAGACACATGTAAACATATTCAAAACTCTATTAACCCGTTAATCAAATAAATCATTTTATTAGCCTATATACTTATCAGAAGTGCCACAGAAGAGATCATATAACAACAACTTATTAGAAATTTTAATGGATCATAACTCATACATTTCTCAGTACATATAACACCTTTTTAACCAATAAATGCATTTTGCTTATTTTTATATTTTTACTTTAATAAAATAAACAAATTATTTTTAATATATTTAACATTCCCTAGGTAAAACTTTAATCAGCTTAAATATTAAAATAGTATGGGAAAATTCTGCTTCTATATTTCATATTGAAAGCATCTTAATTTTTTTTCTGGTAAGGATGGTGGTCAAAATATGAAAAACTTCCAAATCATCTAAATCTTTTGGACAACATCTTCCAAGCAGACGCTAAAAGCGCAACCACCCGTTGTAGCCCGCTGTAAAAAAGAGCTTATTAGAGCATAATAAACATGTTAATAATTAAAATACTAAAACTATAATTATATTTTATACTATAATTATTTATAAGATTTTGTTATATTATTAAAAATACAAAATTATGAGAAAATTTAAAACTTAAACATTAAACATAAATTTATTTTACTTCTATAACCGGTCTTTATTATACTTATGTATACTGAAAGAAAGTCTTATGCAAATTTAAAGCTATTTATAAGTTCATTCCATGTATATTTTCTGTATTTCTTGATATTTCCCATAAATGTCATAAATATTATGTAGATCAAGGATCTAAAACGCCTACGAGGGAGGCCAATGCCTCATATTGCAGACAATCCCATGAGTTTGCAAAAAAAAAAAAGAATGAAAGAGAATAATAATAATAGCAGAAAAAAAATGATAATAACAAAAAGGATAAGAGTTGCTCTCGACGGGCCCAACAAATGTCATGTTTATGCTCATAACTTTAATGCTCAAAAGTCGACCAACTGTCAACTGTCAAATACAGACTGGGGACTGAGAAGTGAGAGCTGAGAAGGAGACTGAGACTGAGATTGAGATTGAGACTAAGGACCAAAAGAACCAAGAACTGAGTTTGACCCTGAAAAGCAAGGCTGCAAACTGGAACACAACATGCCAAAAAAAGAAAAAAACACAAAACTGCAGCCAGCCAGTGAGGATACGAAGGATGCGCGACATTAGCAGTAAGAGCAGGAGCAGGCAGACAAGACAAAACAATGGACAACGTAATGAAGAGCACACACACATGCACACAGTCGCACAGAAATATACACAGACACAACGGGAGAGCAGCAGACAGATAGACAGAAAAGATGGGTAGACTAAGACGTCCAACAAGAGGAAGTAAATTACAACAATGCAACAAGAAGGAAGGATGCAAAGGATGCGCCACTGCGGCGCTGTGTGGCTGTGCGGCTGACTGACGTGCCGCAGGGGTAAGGCGGACCGGGCACAAAAATTGCACAAGATCTCGTCATACGTACGTGGACGAGCCAGAAATTATGGCAAATAATTTAGAGCAAAATTGTCGGGCTTCAAACAATTGATAAGCGAAGGCAACAGAAGAATAAAAAAAAGGGATCCTTGAATGCTGATGTTGATCCTGCATCGATTGCTTTTACGTTTGTACCGTTTACTATACAGATCCCTACTCCATTTCTTTATATGTGTTTCTATTTCTGTTGCTGTTCCTGTTTGTTCGTTTGTCATTTATTCTGCCCACAAAGCAAAGTTTCTCTCTACCTTATATATATATCCTGATCCTTTTCCATTTCGTTTGCCATTCGTCGTGTGTTTTCGTTGCCTGCCTTACCCATAAATTTGCAACAATTAAAAATAAAGTTAATTAAAATTTATGTGCGACAGTTTTGCACTTGGATTGCGACCAGCCCATAGCCTTTCGCCCATTGAACATGTGTAAAAAACTGCATCTATAGACATCCTTAAGATTCAGACCCATCTAATTGCTGGGAGTGGCTATTTGCCAATGAATGCAACCACTTGAAGCGATAAGATCTTTGATCTCTCCATTTACTGACCTCAAATTCTTAAAGAACTAAATCTTGTGTAACGATTTTCCAAAGCTGCAAATGCAACCCTACATCCTGTTTCTTTCAATGACATATCTGTTTTACCTATTTTTTGCGAGTTCACTTCATTTTCCAATCTACAACTTAAAAGCTCTTCAAGCTTTAAATGCAGCCTTTGCCTTCAGATTTTATAAAAATACTGTTATCCCAGTGAACGATGTTTAAAGAAGAAGAGATAGCGCTAGGAAAACTTTGCAGAGCCCTTACACATTCTACCAACTCGTTAAAGCTTTAAAATGTAAAACGTACCAAAATATATTTCCACTAGAATATATATGGTGCTTACTATAAGGTGCTCATATTTTGTCTCTCCTTTGTGCATTACAAAGCTTACAAATGCTTCAAGAAAAATATCAACGGTTTTCAGGGTTATAGATGCCAGAGTGGAAAATGCATGTTCTTTCACAAAGAATGTAGAATCTACATAGAGCTAAAAAATCAATAAAAGACAGGGATTCAACTGAAAAGGTATTCCACAAACATGGGAACAGAAACGGTGGGAGCAGAATCAAAAAAGAACGTAGAATATACGAAGGCAGTAAAATTCAGGAAGGAATAGCAATTACTAAGTAAAGTATATTGGAATATTAGTATTTAGATAAGAATAGAATCAATAAATTGTATATAGGCAACTAAAGTAGAGAATTAACGAAGAGAATAGATTCCATAAAACTAAAAGTAGTTTTACTTAAGCTCTTAACACAGTGAAATCAATAACCGAAGGATAAAAAAGGCAAAAAGAAAGTAGAAAATATGTTCATAATGTTAATACTAGCCCTAGTATTAAAACCTCTTATATTAAGGTACAACTAAACTTAGTTTAGGGCTGATCATTTTTATCCTTTACTAAATTTTATCTCGTCAGCAACGGCGTTGCATCGCTCTGACAGATCTCAGTGATTTGTACCACCCAAAGTTTATGGACCTGCTGTGTCGTTGCCCCTGTTGTTTTAGAAACCGCTTTCATAATAAGGCGCTTGTTTTGCATAAATGAAAGGGATTGGCGCCTCCAGTTTTATGGACCCGCTGTGTGACAAACCTTTGGAACTGACCGATCATGTATCGATCGAGATTATTGCTCACGTAACTCACGGAGCTCACATTGCACACAGAGCTCAGGAGCTCTCGAGGAGAACAATAGGCCTGTCATTGTTGCTGATGCGTAGCTGATGCTCAAACAGATTTATTGGCCTGCTCTCAATCTCAAATGGTGAACGCACGTTCCACGTTGTGAACGTATAAGAAGCGTGAAAGTGCCGACCGGACGGTACAACAAAAGATTTATCCGAGCGTCCACTCCTAGCGCAAGATGAGCCAATTTCCTTGCGAAATTGGCAAATGCTCTGACCATATCTATGTCACTAAATTAGAGCAAAACGTTTGCTATTGCCAATGCCATAGCTATTGCTTATGCTATTGCTGTTGGTGAAGGTGATGTTGATGTTGATGTTGATGTTGGTGGTAGTGGTAGTGGTAGTGGTGGTGGTGGCGTTGGCAGCTGCGCCAACTGACCGCCGTCCAGGCATTATCGTTTGGCAGCGGCACCAACCCAAGATTAAAGCCAAGCCGGACAGTTGGGAAAGCAACCGTTGCGGCTATTATCCTTTATCCTTTTACCTAAAATAAAGTAAACTAAGGCAACTGAGACGAAACCTAAGGTTAAGGCTGGGGCTGTATTCATCTTTTGCATGCAACTTGCATGTTGTCATTGAATTTCTTTTGCTTTCTTTCTCTACCGGCTTAGCAACATACAAATCCGTTGGCACTGAGTAAAACCAATTATGAGACAGCGAACAGTGTATGTAACATAAGAGAAGAGAATAAAGTATAACATGGAAATAGAATTGAAAAACAAATTATGGTATGAGTAGACGACTTCTTGTGTACAGGAGCAGCCAGCTATGACCCTGAGAAAGTTGTGGAATTGCATATAAACTTAACCGCAATCATTACACACGCAACTCCCACTAGTTATGGCACAGGACGTTGCCCGGTGTCTATGTCTTCGTCTGCGTCTGTGTCCGTGTCCTGTGCCGCAGCTAATTGTTGTCGAAATTATCGGAAGTGCAACTACTTACGTTTAAAGGATGTCCCTGACTATGCGCTTCGCTGCACTCTATCGCATTGCATTGCATCGCATCGCATCACGTCTTGAAAGGTCTTTTGGGGGTTATGTCTTGAATTTTGTGACTGGGTCAGTCTTTAAGTTAATTGCCACATTTAGTTGAGCTCAACTCTCAGATGTGGCATTGAGATAAGGTTATGTTCAATTCTGTTTTGTCGTCTGCTGTGCAACATATCTTCTCCCAACATATCCTATCTACTGTGACAGCTGTCAAAGGTGCTGTAGCAGTTGGTGTTGATCTTGGCATAGTTTTGAGCCAGCGCTTAAGCGACTTAGTTGAGATTTGAATTGTATTTCGCGTGTAAACCCTTTCTATACAGGATATGGCTTTTGGTCAACCCCATAGCTGTTTGTCCTCCTTTAGCTGTTAATTCCTTTACCTTACCTTAACCTATAATTGAGCTGTCTCTATGTCTTTCTGTCTGTCGTCTTAAACTCGCGCCATGGTGTCAAAATATTTATCCAAACGCCTTACGATTCTTACTTTTTCTCACTTCGCTTTATTTTCACTTTTTACTTTTCACTCTTCTCTCTCACTCTCTTTTCTTTTAGAAACGGTACATTGAAACGGTACTGAACCTATGCTAATTTCTAGATATGGATTTATGCATTCATAAAATATGATTGCGCATAACGCGTAATCCTTTTTAGCTACGCTGACAAATATTTTCATGTCTCATGTCAAAACAGATACAAGAGAAATCGGAAAAGTCCTGGCTAGGGACACGACTTATGGTCGTTTTTTTTTTATTTTTTCCTTTTCATATTATTATTACTATTTTGCTATCCTTTCGATTTTTCATTATTTTTTTTATGCAAATTTTTGACAGGGCTTTAGGGGTAACAGTCACAGTCACAGACAGTCACTCAGTCAGTCAGCCGAGTCGAGACGAGGCGAGTCGAGTCGAGTTGTGTCATGTCGGGTAGGAGGCACCCATCCAGATTGTAAGTCCATTAAGGTGTTACATGGCAACAATCTTTGACGAGTAATTACAGGCTTGTTAGCTATGGTTGCAACAACATTTCGATTTTTTCTTCTTGGTTTTTTTTTTGCTTTCCTTCTGCTGAGGGTGCAACATCATTTTGTTTTTTCTTACGACGTGGGAAACGTTTCTTTCGTTTTTTTTTTTACTTTTTGTTTTTTAGACTTGAACATAATTTGTGAGTGTTTGCACGCAAACAAAAGGATCATAGGATCATCAGAAACTGCAAGAAAGCAAATCACAAGAAAGAAGAAAAAAACATCAGTTGTCAATCAAACAAAAGTGAAGCAAGCGAAAATTTCCATATCGAAGAGCCCACAGTCAATGAAAGTCCTTACCCTCCTGCAGATTGCATGGCTAATTACTTTATTCGTCTCATCAGTTATACACATGTAACTGTCAATCTAGCGATCTTATCCTATATGTGCTATCTAATACGGATCGCATAATTTATATTTAATATACTTTTAATGACCAATAGCAAAATGAGCTGGGAAATTGTATTACAAATACAATACAAATAGAGCAGGATGAACAGTAACATAACGGTGGGGGGTGAACACTTCATTGGCATAAAGAAAGAAAGTAAAATCTAAGATTTGTAAGATGAGAGTATGTTAAGTTGATCCTAAGTTGATATAACTAATATAAATGAAGTAGATCGAATTTAGGAAAAGAGATCTCGGAAGACCTGACATAACTTTCCTTAAGCATTTCCTCCAACTTACAGCACAGTTAGTTACCAAGCATAGGGATATCCGAACTTAAGTATCTAATATGAAACTTAAAAGTTTAATGCTGAATAAAGCGTCATTCATTCAATTAGGAAATATCAATAAGACAAAAACTGTACCACTTAATTACAACAGGGGTGAATAGTATAGGGGTGAATAGTATATGTAAAGCTACGGAGAGTGAGAGAAAGTACGTGAGTTTAGGAGTACTATGATTAGATCAACAATAAAACAATTGATCGAGCCACGTGACACTGCACCAAAATGAAAATTAAGAAATTATATACCAAAAAAAAAATAAAAACTCTATTTCAAACGATGGAGTGGAGGGAGTAGGGGGATGCAATTAAAATGTTTACCAATCGACAAATAGTGGAAAGAAGAACTTAAACTGTAGCACTAAGCAATACATAATAAGAACAGAACAAACAGGATAACAGTGTATAGCACCAAAGCAAGTGATACTGCTAACTGAGGGTGTGGGGCAGTAGGGGAGGATTGTGATAGGAATGCGTCAGATGGTCATCGATCGCCGTGTAGAACAATTTAATGCAATTAGTGCGATATGCGGCGATATGTGATGCAATGCAATGGCCTGAGGCAACACACTTACAGATACAGTTATACTACAGACTGTATATTAACTATAAACTTATACACTTACAACTACAACCACAAATACAGCTACAACTACAACTAGAGCTACTATATTGCAGGTACTGCAGTAGGGTAATTATATAATTACAGATAGCAACACACATGATACTTCGATACTCCGATATTCATATGGAACGCGTGTCGAGTGGAGTGTCAAGCATTGAGGGATCGTCAATTTTTATTTTGTTGTTGCATGGTGGATGTAGTTGTGGATGTGGGTGCAACATCAACATGCGATATGCTTGTCAACCATTTGCAACAGCGGCACATGTCAATACGAGTGCATTATATACAAATATGTAATACATCTACATATTCCACAATGTATATGTATGTGTGTGTGTTTGTGTATGTGTGTGTGCGTGTGTGTGTCGCTTAGTTGCAATTTCAGTTGGCTGATTAATGATATTATATAATCCCATTAGCTAAACTCGATGCCCCATGCCAAAAAAATGCAATCAACCGCAATAATCGCGAAAGCAAAATGAAAATGAAAATGGAAATGAAAAATGAAAATAGCAAAATAGAAAACAAAAAAAAAAAGCAAAAGCAGAGCAAAAAAAAAACATTAGCAGCTAATGCGTTAGATCCTTAACCACCACCACAATCATTCAACTATATACCCTCCCATATATATATATATAAATCGGCAAATGAAACGCCCCAAGCTAATCTCTGGCTTTTTCCCATCGTAGCCCCGTTAACAGGACGAAGTTTTGCCACTCCCAACCACTGAGTACCCAATGATAATGACGACGATGATGATGATGACGATGTGTTAATTTTATTTGATTGACATGTGTCCATATGCTACTAGACATTCATGTTTTAAGATGAAAAACGGAAAATTTTTATAATTTTCTCAACAACAGCCAAAAAAATAAAATTAATTTTAAAAGTAACATTATAGAAATGAAATCTTAAGGACATGGCACCCAAGTGACGACTGTCATGTAAATCAACATAAACATGTTGCCTATTGTTTTTAGCAACTGATCTGGTTTTTGTCCCATATCCTCTATGTTTCGTGTCCTATGTCCTGTGTCCCGTGCCTGTGTCTTGTGTCTTGTGTCTTGTGTCTTGTGTCCTGTGTCTTGTGTCCTATATATTACACAGCGTCGTGTTCGACCAGGCATGACGCTTGCCAGATATTTGGGTTGTAACAAGATGGAATGACATCAACGGGATGTAACTGTCATATGATAATCAGTGCATATCCTGCATGACAGATAATCATAATATCACGAATGACTTCTACTCTTTCCAGATATTTTAAAAGAAAACACTAAAAAGTTTTCAGTGAATACTGACACAATTCATCTACAGCTTTATACTAAAGCTAAACAAGCAGCTACATTAAGTAGCAGTTGAGTTAAAAACTTTATAGAGAATATTCCTTAAACGGATTCAATTTAGTTAATAACCATACTTAGATTTAGTTACTATGTATAGAAGGAATGTCGTGTGAGCCAACCAACAAAAGTTAAGCAACTTGTGTTTAAACCATAGAGCTTTAAGAACTGTAAGTCCTGTGCGTGTATTTTGGGCTAACCTGTACATGGGTACGATAAGTTAAGCCTATATTTGAAAGGATTAAACCTGCTTATAGTTAGCACTTTAGCCTTATAAAGAGACTAATCCAGGTACTAATCCAATCCAATAGAAACACCTTCATGGAGTGCTTATTAAAATGTTAAGCCAACACCCAATGAAGTTAACTAAGCTCTGAGAGCTAAGTCCTGTACAAATTATGAACCTAATTACCCTTTAAAGGACATGGTATACCATAACTGTTTATCTTTATCCTTGTGTAACAGTTTAAGTTACATTCACATACTTTTGACAGATGCAAACTCTTGATAGACACAACACAAGACAAAGTGAACAACAGCAAATAGAAAATATCAGACTTTATACTATGATAAAAGTTTACTATCAACATATAAGTATACATATATATATATATTTATACATATATATATATATATATGTGTGTATAGAGAAAGAACACTTAAGGGTTCCCCCTGTCAGTCAGGCAAAAGATATTCAGCTCAACGAAAGAAAAAAAAAAGTATTTGTAATTTAAGACATTGCAATTCATGAGGACCTTTAAAATTTCAAAATTGTCAAAATTATTTGATTCGATATGCGCGAAAATTGTGCAATGAAGCTGGCAACATTTTGCATGCCTCAATTTTTTGATTTGGATTCGGGTTATTTTTATTTTTGGGATTTTGGGCTTGAGCCCTACATACACTAAGTACAATTTGAATCTACCCCCTTCGGGGAAGTAAGTTATGTTGATAGGCAATAGGTATGCGCATGCAATGCATTTTAATCGGTCGATCCTTGGGTGATTTTTACTTCTTGGTGCTAGCCCAAGGTTGCTCTTTTAGCAGCCTTTCGTTGTCGTGTCATAAGTGTGTGAAAAATTGATAGACTTGTCATTGCCTTGCCCAACAATGAAGACCAGTCAGCCATCCAACCATTCAAGCATCTAACCATCCAACCAGACAGACAAATAGTCAGCCAGCCATACAGCCAGCCAGCCAGTAAGTGGGGTGGGTTAGATGTCTATAGTCGACAATCGATAGTCCCGTCTCATATACATCTCATACTCTCAGTGTCTTTGTGTGCCGGTGCACATAAAGTTGCATAAATGTCAGGAGACTGTCATGACAACCTCTTGTAAACGCCCCATAATAATTTTCATTATTAATGACATCAACGCATTATTATTGAGCATCCAGGCAGACATCAATATCTCCAATAATGCGAGACACATTCACTCAGCGACTCATTAAGTTCATTGAAAGAGTTTTTATTATTGAAATAAAGAAAATTCCTTTAGGCATTTAATATCCTTTAATAGAAACCTTTCTACTAGTTTCTATATATTATTTAATATAATTAAATAACTTGAATTAACTATAATATTTTTAAGGCGCCGTTGAATAATTGCCATTTTGTATACATTTAACCACAAAGCTGCTCCTGTGGGACCTATTATGATAATCGTCCTTTATCATAATTAGAATCCGCATTTGCTTTATTGCTTTTTGTTTTTGTTTATACCCTATTATACTTATTAAAACGTTCTTATAAAAGAGGCATATTAGGTGTATGGAAATGTTATATATTAGATAAGAATTATATACACATATTATCCTAGTTAAAATCATAAATAATCTCCTATTTAGTCACACACTACTACTACTTTTCGCAAATTAAACAAAAGCCTAAAACCATGTCAGGATTAAATTGTTTATAAACTTAACATTTTTATAAGAAATTCTGAACACTTTACTATATAGATTCCTGATTCTGTCTGCTCATGAGAGCCATATTAAATTTTAAGCAGCATCTGCATAAATGTTAATATTAATTTCATTATGTTAATTAAGTATTATATTTATATTTTTTACATTTATTTTATTTGTCTGTAAATATATGCTTAATAAAGTAAGCAACATATTTGAACTACATCCAGGGTATATAGTTATCAGTCAATGCTTTGTTAGGTATTTAAATTATTAAAATCAATCGCAACCGCATGTAAGTCAAAACAACAACTGACAGAACATTTTTTGCATATGTTTTATACGCCTCTTTGTTATATTTGATGTTGTTTCTTTAATTTAATTTAAAACACGTGTAATAATTCACTTTAAATATAACTCAAATTCCCAAAGACTCATTGATTTAACACCAAGAGCATTGAAAATATTTATTTAAATTTAATAAATTGATATAAACAAAAAAATTAAAAGAAAAATTGAATAAGCCAATCCGTTTGAGTTAAGGCGATACAGATAATCAAGGTTAAAAAGGAGTTATTGGTACCCGGTATATTTATTTAAATAAATAAATAAAATAGTGTTGCGTACTTTTGGGGATGGCTACAAACATATGCGAACAGTAAGCAGTATACTGCTTGCAAGTGTCTATCCGCAACACAGACAATTTTTAAACTGCTTAATAGTTTATAAGTGGGTTCATATTGATTTTTAGCCCCTTTGCCTTTTTGTAAAAAAGAAGCAAAGCGGAGCTATTGGAAATGTGCAAAATCCAAAAGTATGTAACACATAGAAATAATCATCGGAGACCCTATAAAGTATATATATTCTGAATCAGGACGACAAGACGAGTTCATCTAGCCCTGTCCGTCTGTCTGTCTGTCCGTCTGTATGAACGCCTGTTTCTCAGAGACTATAAGAGCTAGACCAACCAAACTTGAAATCTAGATTCGTTATGTTCGTAGGTTATACGAGTTTGTTTTTGATTTTTGAATTTCCTCCTCTGACCCCCGCAAATCGAAAAAAACGATTATTAAGCACAATTTTCAACCGATCAAATTTATTTTTGGCACACATCATTATTAGACTATTCTTGATCGGTGTTGTGAATCTGGGTAAGATCGATCAAAAATCTCGGAAGTTATAGATCATCAAAAGTGGTATTATGGGCCCCGGGGGGGTAAAGTAGTGCGCGCAAAATAAGAGCTAGAGTAACGAAATTTGGAATGTAGATTTGTTATGTTTGTACACTATACGAGTTTGTTTTAGATTTTCCAATTTCCCCCCCTGAACCCCGCAAATCGAAAAAATCGATTATAAGACACAATTTTCAACCAATCAAATTTCTTTTTCGCACACATATTAAGTAGACCATTCTTCATCTACGTTGTGAAACAAATTTAATAAAATAAATACAAGAAATATTAACAACAAGTAAGAAGTCTGTAGTCGAGTGTACCCGACTACGAGAGCCCCTTTGCCTAGATATACAGCCATACACACACATACTCATACATACACACAGTTCTGCACGTACTTAGCCATTGCGCGCACCTTTTAGCCCCCCACGCTCAATAGCGCGGTACTTAATGTTGTATAACTTTCGTGTTTATTGTTCAATTCTAACGAAATTCACAACGTAGATGAAGAATGGTCTACCTTATATTTTTTTAATTATTTTTATTTAAGATATACGGGGTAACAACAACCCCTTTATAACCTTTTTATCACTATTTCTGCCAATAAAGACTCGCCTGCTAACCCAAGTGGGTTAACTTATACATTATTACGAGTAATATTAACAATAAACAATTAACAATTAATAATTAACAATTAACAATATAATCACAATATTAGCACAAGTGAGTCTTCATCTACGACCTCTCCCTCTAGGGGTCCGGCTCATTAGGTCTTTCGGTTGGCGCCTCTTTAATCGTTGGTGGTTTCTGTTCCTGGTTAGGTCCATGGCTAACCTATTCCTGTGCTGCTCCAGTCTGTCGTTATACCTGCTGGAGTGGTTGTTTATTTGATCGAACACCGTCAGCAACTTAAGGTCCCGATGTATTATGCTATTTCTCACATACCATTCGCAGCCGGTGATCAATCTTGCGATTCGGTTTTGTGCAGCCTGCAGTCGGTTTATTTGACTGTCACTGGTCAGCCCCCAGATTTGGCATCCATATGTCCAAATAGGCGCAATTATTTGTTTGTAAATGACCACCTTGTTGGCCAGTGACAGTTTGCTGCGAAAGTTGAGTAACCAGTAATGCTTAGCCACAGCAGCCTTAACTCGGTTTCTTACTACTCTCACATGTTCAGCAAACGTGAGCCTTCTATCCAGAATAATCCCCAGATATTTTGCTGAAGTAGCCTGTGTGACTGGATGTGCAAATTTTGCAGCGTATTGTTGGATGCCTTCAGCTGTTTCGTGCTCACAGGGCGATCTGTATGTTACACAGACGTCATCTGCAAAGGTGGCAACCTTGCATTTTTCCAGCACGCAAGCATCTGGCTGTGGCATGTCGTGCGTATATAGGCAGTACAGCAGTGGACCCAATACGCTTCTCTGCGGAACACCAGCTGCCACTTCGTATGTCCCGGACAGCGCGGAATGGAAACATACGGCGAATCTCCTGTTTTCCAGATAAGAGCGTACTATAAGATAATATGGCGCTGGCAGCAAGGTTTTTAGTTTGGACAGCAGGCCAGTGTGCCATACGCGATCAAATGCCTCTCTGACATCGAGGAAAAGCGCATTGCAGTACTCCTTTTTGTCGAAAGCAACTAGTATTTGGTCGACGACCCGATGGAGTTGCTCAACAGTACCGTGGCCAGCCCGAAAACCGAACTGATGGTCAGGGATGATACCCTGAGATTCCGCAATCCTAATAATCCTAGCTGCAATTAGTCTTTCAAATACCTTCGATATCGAAGGAAGAAGCCTAATCGGCCGGTAGGACGCAGGATCCTTTTCCGGCTTGCCAGGTTTGTAGATCATGGATATTAGTCCGTACTTCCATTGTGTAGGGAAGTATTGCAACCTCACCATTGCGTTGAAAATCAACGCTATGTAGAGGATAGGGCGCTTTGTTTCTACTAAGCTGACTAATTACCTCGGCAATCTCAGTAGGAGCAAAGGGTTTAATTGGCAAATCCAGTTGCAAAGTTTGCCCAAGAGACTGGCGCGTTTCACTATCTTCTTGCTGACTGGCAAAGTGAAATGGCTGAAAGCGGTTGAACAAGTGTGCAGCAAATACCTCAGCCTGTTCCAAGTCAGTTTTGCACCATCTTCCATTTGGGTCTGCCAGCGGAGCTTTCCTTGGGCGTCTTCTTTTAATTGCTCGTGTAGCCTTCCAAAGTGAGTGACTCGCATCACGCTCTGCCCCTGTGTTTGCCAACCTGGCATCAAACCACGCTGTTCTGTGGTCGGCAAGAGCGCGACGGAGCTCTTCTTGTGCTCTGTTCCACTCTGCTTTATCTAGGAGGTGACGAGATCTCATCCACCTAGAGCGGAGACGTCGCTTGCTCGCAATCATCTGGAGTAGTTCTCTTGTGAGCGGGACTTTTGCTGGTACTGGCCTTTGGTGTGGTTTCTGAGTAGCTTGCGTGGCTGCTGCTTTGACCTTTTGAAAGAATAAGTCAATTACATCGTCAACATCTTCTTTGGATGATATTTCTATGTTTAGATGTATGCTTCCATCTAGCAGTTCGCGAAACGTCTCCAGGCTTGTGTGCCTTGTAATCATTCGTTCGGCTGCCGGATAAGCAGTGGCAGCAGCGTCCAGTTTGATGATGAGTGGTAGGTGGTCCGAGCTGAGATCAACAATTTGCTGAATATCCACTCTCGTGCTCAGGAATCCATCAATTACTGCAAAATCTAGGCAGCTCGGTGAGCCTCGACTGCCATAGGGATATCCTGTAGGCCCGCCTGTGGCCAAGACATTAGCATGTGTGCCCAAGATAGCATTTGCAAGTGCAGTACCACGTTGGTTGCTCCTTCTCGCACCCCAGAGCCAATTCGATGCATTCCAGTCACCACCAATAAGGTACTTCGGTCGGTGTAAGTCAAAAGTGCTGCCAAAGTCCTCTGAAGACCAGTTATGCCGAGGTGGACAGTATATTGCTCCAAAATTGATCTCACCAATCTCCGTGTGGATGGCTGCTGATGCTAGTTGGAGTTTCTGGGTAGCAACAGGCCTAAGCGGAAAGTGTGTCAGGCTGGATTTAATTAATATTGCTGCTCCTCCTCTGGCATTACCAGCACTCGGATCATTGGCGGGGTAAGCATCAAACCCATGTATCTTGGGTGCATAATCTCCTCGCAAACATCAACATAATATCGCTGCACAAAGCTCTCCAGCTCGGGCAGCTTCTTGGATACGCCATCAGCGTTCCACACAAGGATGCTATGTCCGCAAAGGTGACACTTTGTCGCACATATTGTGCAGTACCAATGGGTGCTCGTTGTGTTTCCGTATTTACGTTTGAAGCTCCAACGCCGCGCTTAGGCTTAGTTTTTTGCACATAAGCCTGATACTTAGGGCAGCCTGAGTAATTAGCGGGGTGGTCTTCCCCACAATTGTAGCACGTGCATAGTTCAGTACGTGGGCGCGTGCAATTGGCAGAGAGGTGCTCACCTGCGCATTTAATGCAAATGATCGTTTTGCGGCAATATTTTGCCGAGTGCCCAAATTGTTGGCAACGGTGGCATTGCACGGCAGCTGTGCGTTTGCGGAGAGGCTCCACCTGGATCCTCATATTACATAGCTTTCTAACAGCCAGTATCTCTTTGTTATTGGGCGCCGTTGCTATGTTTATAAAAAACATATTTACCGGCTCAGTTTCCAGACTTCCTGGCGCAGTTCGCCGCTGGGGCGTGTGGGCATCTAGTATTTTGTGACCGAGCTTCTCCAGCTCGTCACTAATGCGGCTGTGCAGCGTGCTGTGGTGTAATCCTTTGATGCATACTTTGTATGGCCTGTCCTCCTTCAGCTGGTAGCAGTGGAACTCGTGCCGCTCCTTCTCTAACCAACTTACAATGCTGCGAAAAATGGTGGAATCGTCAGCATATATTCTGATAACTCCTTTCATGGAAGTCTTAACCGTGATCTTATTAACGTCAGTTAATCGACCCAGGCAGTTAATCAACTTATTTATATCATCCACTCCTTCCAGTACGATTGGTGGAGGCTTGGGCAGGGCTTTCATTCCACTGCCTACAGCAGCAGCTCTCTTTGCCAAAGCAGCAGCAGCTTGATGGCTGGTACTCGGGAGCTCTTCGTAAACGTCATTGGTTACCATATCCTCTGATAGTTGGGAGAGAGGACCAAAACGGTTGGAGCTACCGTTATATTGTTCTTCCGTCTTCTTGTTATTTCCTATATCTTTCTTTTTTGAGGCGCCCTTTGGTACTGCGCCTTTATGCTTGACTATGGTGAATTCATCCGTACCTGGAGAGATTATTGTATGCAGAACAACCGCCTCAGTACCGCCGTTGGTGTTGTTCGGGGCACTAATGACTGAATTGGTCTTAGTGGTGGTTTTCTCGCTGCAATTATACTGGTCATTAAGGGCCAATTTAAAAGCTTTACCAATAGACATTTTAGTTGGTGTTTTATAAAAACTCAAAAGTATTACAGAAAATGCACAACAAAACACACACACACAGGCATACATAATACCTTACGTACATGTGCGTGTTAAAGTGTGTGTGTGCATATTAAAAAATTATCTCAAGTTTTCAATTTTATGTAGAACTTCACAAAAGAAATCGCTGCACTGCATAGAATTGTCTAGCTGAAAAAGCACTATGAAAAGTACCTTACTATACAGCATGTATGTGTACAGCAGCAGTCAAGCAACTAGATTAACTGAAGCACTAAGTAAAGCTTAACAGCAAAACACTTTACTGGTGTTTTCTCTATGCGTTGTTCAACCATAAAAATTAAAGGAAAATTTATTAAGTTTTTCTTTAGGCAACTTCCTAAGCATGTACTTTTGTGTGTATATATGTAAATATATATATATATATATATACATATATATATATAGATTTGTATGTATATGTAATTATTCAATTTGTTGGTTTTGTTTCTTTTTCTTTTTAGCCCATTTGCCTTTTTGTAAAAAAAGAGCAAAGCGGAGCTATTGGAAATGTGCAAAATCCAAAAGTATGTAACACATAGAAATAATCATCGGAGACCCCATAAAGTATATAAATTTTTGATTAGGACGACTAGCCGCATCGACTACAGCCTTCTTACTTGTTTTGTCTATGAGATACACGTATTTAATGTTTAAGATACCCAAAAGTATGATGATAATTATAAATATATATATAATAATATTTATATATAAATATATATTACATGTTTTAAATTCTTTTTTGTCTGCTTCATAATTTTGGTGAAATCTTAGAGCCCCTTATTTTCATTATCCCAGGACAAGCAATAAACAGTAGGTATATATCATTACCATCTTAGTAAAGAATCCTCTTAAATTAAGTTCTCTTGATAATTCTGCTGACCCCCTTTAACAAATTCAATAATTTATTTATTCATTTATGTTATTTATATGTTTTTAATTCTTATATATTTTATTTATATAACATTTAATTTTAATATATTATTATTGTTATTACCTCGGCTTCCTTAATAATAATAATAAAAAAATTATTGTTATACCTTATATCAACATCTTCAGTACAGTGAAGATAAAGTCTTCCTATCCTATAATCCACTACGGGATCCATATAAATTAGAAGGACGGAAATCTTGCCGCAAACCTGTACAACGCCTAAACTGTCTAAGGAAACCTCTGTAGTACTTAGCATGTATTCCTGTTTCTCAGACTATAAGAGCTAGAAAAACCAAACTTGGAATCTAGATTCGTTGTTTGTTTTCTTTTTTTTTCGTATACTTACAATATATATAAAAAAAGCTCTGATACACATATTATATTATTTAGGAAATAAAACACCAAACGTATTAGCAAAAAGAAAAAATATATTTTTAATATCAGTATTAAATGGATTTTAATTTTTGGTTTTTTTTTTTTGTTTCTTTTAATGTTTTTTTTTTTTTGTTTAAACTCAATCGCAGCGTTATCATCTCGAACTCCTTTTCACAATCATTTTCGGGTCGTATTTACAATATTGAGTTCAACATATTATAAGTTAAAATGGTACACAATACACAAATATATATATATATATATATATATATATATATATATACTGGATTACAATATATAAATAGTTTTAATTTTAATTCTCTTAAATTCAATTAGATGCTAAAAAAAATAAATTAATATTTATTTGAAATGCAAATATAAAGAAAAAGGTGAAAGGTGAAAGGTGAAAGAAACCAAAAAAAAAATATGTGTATTAATGATGTTTAAAAATAATTTGAAGTAAAAGTTAAAATTCGGTAGACACCGAAGTTTCGGTACTCTCCGAGAAGTTAGGTTCAAGATATGCCACATGTTCGGATATATATATATTTACAAGCGATTTTGAGCCCTTCTCGGAGTACTCCACCGATAATTGGGATGAAAATTTAATTGAATTTTGTTTTTTAATATTATTTTTAACTTTTTTTTTTAATATAATTTTATATTTTTTTTTGCTAATGGACCCACGCAGCGTGTTGGACCTCTTAGCCCCTAGTAAGATTATGTTGATTTAATTATATTATATATATAATTTTTTTTTTTTGTATTTCTCTTTAGTTTTTTTTTTATTTCTGTCTTTTGGTTTCCTTTTTGATTTTTTTCTTTCCTTCTTTCTCCGTTTTTGGTATGTCTAAGTAAAAAAAATACGTTTTTCTTGCATTTGTTTTTTTTTGTTTTTTTTTAGTTTTTTTTTTTAAATACTTCGTTAGAAAATGTTCCTCTAGTACATTGATTATAGTTGTGTTATTTTAGCTATAATTTGATGTGCAATGTATGTTATGCATAATCTATATAGATTAACACTATGCAACAAAAAAAAAATAAAATTGACATTAAATTGATAGTTTAAAACAATGTTTTCTAATTGATTTTAAATATAATAACAACAAATTAAAGGTGGAAAAAATTCCAAGACATTTGAAAATCGAGAGATCTGAAATGGGATTATTAAAAAAAAAGCTTAAAAAATTGAAAATAAATGAAAAATAATATCTTATTTTTGTATATAGTGTAACTATAAACAAAAAGTAAGTTGCATAGTGTAATTTAGTGTAGTCTACTTGACTTTTTTTTCATAATTTTTTTTTTTTTTTGTTTGGTATATGTTGCCTATGAAAAAAAGATTATCGACAGTCGACAAAATACATGTGAGTTATGTTAATATACATATAAATATATATGTATATATATTTATCGTTAAGGTGTAGATGTGTTATGCTTTAAGGCGATCTAAAGCGTCTTTAGCATGGTCGCCTTGCTGGCACTGCTCTTGTATGTCTCATAGGAGGCAGCAGCAGCGCCTACACGCAATTGCGCATAGCCTGAGCTATTTGCAACGGCAGCGGCAACTGCTTCGGCACCGTTAACCACTGTTGGTGGCATTGATTTATGTGGCTTATAGCGCTGAAGCATCTCCGCTGATGAGATCTTAAAGGTTTCACTCATTTGAGCGCGTACGCGTTCCATTAGCGTATCGATATCATCCTTAGTGAGACCCTCAGTACTGACCGGCGGCAGTGTTGTAATTACAATGCGGCCTGAATTCAATATCTTCTTTTTATCATTAAGGAATGTACAGTAGGAGCTAAAGACCACTGGCAGTATGGGTATCTGCTGATCAATGGCCATATGAAAGGCGCCCTTCTTGAATGGATGCAATTCACCAGTATTTCGACGTGTACCCTCCGGGAATACCCATAGTTTAATGCGCTGTTGCTTAATGCGACGATTCACTGCATTCAATGTCTCTCGCGCCTTTTCACCACGAACACGATCAATGAATATCAAACCGGCCAGCCAAGCAGCCAGTCCAAAAGGCCAAGCATAGAACAATTCACGTTTTGCCACCACCGTGCACTTGTTCATCACATGCCAAATATTGAACATGCCTAAAATGCAAATGGAAACAGTTATGAATATGATGCTTATGGAATTATCTAATAAGAATGACAAGTTACCCAACACATCCAATGAACTCTGATGATTGGCCACTATGATACAGGCCTGATCCTTTTCCAGATGCTCCTTGCCACGCAGCTCCCAACGTAGACCAATCAGAGTTGTCACGCGATGACACCAAGTGCTTGCCCAGCTGTAAAATGAAGCCACAAAGAGAAAGAAGGGTTATTTATACAATAGCTTATATTGAAGAAGATGACTTATAAGACATGAAATGATATCTTAAATAAAAACTCGGGGCAAATAAAAGAGGGAAAATACAGAAATATCATTTTACCAAACAGTTCAAGTAGCTAGCTTATGTGTAATAAAATGTATATAGGTATTATTATATGTATATATATAATAGTAATATATGAGATGGAACAAAGTTCCATTTATTATGAAAAGCCTAGTCTTATACGGAGAAATGCTGTCTAGTCGCAGTAAGCTGATCCGAATGTCAACAACCAACTACTTCAGAGCTTATCAGGGGTTTATAGTCACGAACAAAAACTAGGTAGGCGGTATCAAGTAAGTAGGTCTATTGATATATCAGTTGGCTAATAGTTTAATACGAACTTGAAATAGTTATGTAAATAGTTTTATTGATTAAGAAGAAAATCATAAAAGAGATTTGCCGTGCAGAATAATGCATTTCTATAATTTATTTAGTATGTATAGTAAAGGGATTAATTTGTTCACAGAATGCCAAATGATGCATGGGCATGTAGCAGACCTATTGGGCGCTCGAACAAGAGCAACATTTTTCCAAGAGATGGGGAAAAGTCGCATTTCGTTTTTCGTGGCCCAAATGAAACGAGAGATCCGCATACCCAAATGAAACAACTGCTCTCTTGGGAATATGGTCGAGAATGGTTACGGCAACGTGATGAATTTGTCAATCAAATAATTACTGATAAAGAACGTTTTATTAAGCCCGATTATAAATGGTGGCTACAGAAACGAGAAGCTACCTTTAGGCAACCTAACTCTATTAACGATCGACCACAAAGAACTGCACTGCAAAAAATGAAAAATAAAACCTTATCAGCATTTGCTGTATGCAGATTAACGCGTCCAAAAAATAACAATCAGCAGGAACAATCACAGTTAGTCTACAACCAAGATGGTCACAGCAACAAATGCAGATGCCGCAGGTGCCAAAAAGAGAGACGTGCCCGTGCCAAGCAACAAGCCCAAGACAATGTTCACACATTGTGATCTCTGCTACAAGTGGCAAGACCCGTGAAGGTGCATTTAGTACAAATGAATACAGTAACAAATAACATCGATTGCGAAATGCTTTGCGCATTGATCCAAATATATGTGTATATATAAAGATGTATATACATATATACATATATATAGTATATATATGCATATATATTTAAGATACGATGACACACCCAATGATCATTCATGTCATAAACAATTCTCGACAAGATCAACGTGCAAAGCAGCTGCCAAGCAATGTACGCCGCCCTTACGCTCAGTGGTTCTCTATATAGTTCTGTATATATATACTATATATTATATATATATTTATAATATATATATATATATATATATAGATCTATATATAGCTATGCCCCCATTGCAGTTTGTGCATCATTTCAAAATCAATCAAAATTACTATCGTTTATCGTAACGCATCTGTGACTGACCCAAACTTAAATCTTGCCTTTTATATGGCAACTGCTTCGATAGTAGTTCCATTCCCATTGGCAAGATCAGTCGATTATGTAAAATGCTAATGTAATTTCGAACAATAAATTGATTTAGATTTCATAACCTTGTATTTTATTGTACTTGTTGTGGGTGGATATGAACAATTAGTGGTCTTGACAAGCTGTCAACTTGGACACTGATTACTTATAACAATTGCACAGTGCAGCAACTAATCCCAAATGGGGTTACCCAGTTACCGTTTGGTGGTTGACATGTGGTTAATTTGGAATTCATTGAATCGATTCGTATACATACATTAATATATATGTATGTTTAACTGCAGCTGATGCATTTCAGAACATCGATAAAAAACCAGCATTTTTTCCTTTTTTGTTTATCAATAATTTAAAAGAAACGCTAATCAAATATAAATGAATTCAATATTGAAACAAAAAGCAAAGCCAAGTCTGTTGTGCACATGGATGTGGATATCGTTGCCCTTGAAGAAGTGTAAAGCAAATATGAAGAATATAGTAAACCTTCAACACATACAAGGCAAACACTAACAAAAGTCGATTGGCATTCGCGTGTTCGCTCAATGCGCAATACGCTAACCCAACCACCTAACCACATAACCACCTAACCACCTAACCACCTAACTAGCTAGCCAGCTTAACACCTGGCCATCTAGCCATCTAACAAGCTAAATACCTGACCATACTGTAAATCGTACAACCAACAGCAGAGGTTCTTGACACGTGCCATTTGCAGTAACACAACGTATAGGTCATATTTAGATTGGGTTTTACCAGGCGAGTCCTTTGCGACATGTCCTGCTGTCTTCGGTTTGCTTCAAACCTACAGACTGTAAACCCATTAATATAAATAGGTAATTAACTATTAAACACATTTGAAGACAATAATGTGTTGACTTAAATAAGTAGTCCAAAATGATAGACTATCAGGCAATTTCAATCTGGCTAATGTTAAGAATTGGTAGATCATTTTTAAATTGGTATTTTTTTACACGAAATATGTCAAGGATATACGATAGATCCTTTCATTCTAATTGCACTTCCCAAGGGCAGTTGTATCATTAAATCAAATCAACCCACAAACAGTAATCATACTTAAAGAGGTGGCATAAGCCACAATAAAAGTGGCAACCACGAGCTGCACCTACAAGTTAGTTATGCAATTATTAAGCAATTTGACGCATTTAATAATTGAAGAGAGAAAAGGAATTGAATGAAAGAAATTGTGTTTCATTTTCATTCTTTCTTCAGTTTCTGTTTACACATTTACCGTAATCATAGCTATTATCTGCATGGTAATAATGGTCAAAAAGTGTACTATACTATACTCTACTCTGGTAGTAAAGAAGCTTAGATTTGATTACTCAATTCTGTACAGTTTATTTAGATAAGAGAAACAAAAGTTAATTGAACTCATTGATAGCCTTGAGGTGTTCATAAATGTGGTTTAATTGCAATTCAATTAAATATAAATAATACACCTGATACACATCATAAAACTGAACAATCATATAAAGATAGTTGCGAGGGGGAATGCGCTGATTTTGTTTTTCCAACAAATAATAATAATAAGCAACAATTGAAATATGAAGCGAGTAAGGAAAACTACAAAAAGAATCTTAATAAACAAAGGTGTAAATAGATTTCTCAAATAAACATAAGGTATATCAATATATATGTATATAAACATTATATATTATATATTATATATATATATATATATATATATTCTTGCATACGTGAAAACTTATTTATGATGATTATTAGCAGTTAGATAAGTTCTTTTCGGGGGGTCCAATATAATCAAAAAAGAAAGAAATAATGTATTTATAATATATATATTGGCTTTGTCAAAATTCGATTGGTTTCTATATTTATAGGTATTGCAATTTATTATTTGGTTTTTATGATATTTTTATACTCACAGCAAATTGCGTACATCACAAGGTCGTGTCAGAAATGCCGGTATTAATACAATCGAATTGAACGATACAATCCCATAATATATGAGAAATTTAAAATAATAACGGAATATATGATTCGTTTCATATAGAAACGGCAGCATCAACAGCACAAACAAACCAAATAGTTCGATGTACGAGCTCATTGTTATACTCTCTCTCTCTATCTCTCTCACGCGCGCTCTATCACTCTCACTCTTTCGTTCTGTCACGTTTACTTCCTCTCATACACACCCGCTCGATTGCTTTTCTACTGTCTCTTGTTTTTACTTTCGTTTATCTTACTCTTGCACTGATCTTGATCTTGTTTCCTGTTTCTTTTAACTATATTTCGTCTTCTATTGCAGCGGCAGCTGAGATTGTTGCTGCTGCTGTTGTTGTTGTTGATGTTGTTGTTGTTGTTGTTGTTGTTGTTGTTGTTCTTGTTGTTCTTGTTGTTCTTGTTGTTCTTGTTGTTGTTGTTGTTGCTGTTGCTGTTGATGTGCTTGGGCAACGCTTAAGGCAAAACGGTGCAGTCTTTTAATTTATTATTATTTTGTCTTCCTTTATTTATTTTAGCTGCAATGAAAGCAAAAGAATGTTATTTAATATATAAAATAACATGATGACAGGGCTCTCACACTCTCTGTTTCTTTCCCTTTATATGTATGCTATGTGCATATGTTTCTCTCTCGTTTTATATCCAATATTTCATTCTGATTGTTATGCCATTTAAGTGGACACCATTCTGTATCTGTGTATGAGTCTGATTGTGTGCTCTGTGTGAAAGTGTACCAGAGTAAAGGAGGTGTAAACGAGGTACTAAAAGAGACACAAACGTGTGTACAGGGTAAAGGGAAATAGAACAAGGTTGAATGAACAAGGGAAAAGGGAGATCGCGTGCGTTCGCAACACATTCTTTGCACTGCTGCATTACCATGATTATTTGGCGAGTGCAACAAAAAGAGAAAGAGAAATACAAGAATAGTTTAGTTGTATTTATACGACTACGAAATACCCTGTATACAAAGAAATGTATACAATTACTATGCGTCACATGGAATAGAGATTAAGTTAAAGATGGAAATGTTATGGTTATTGTACGAATGGTTGGGTATCCATTTACGAGTTTACGGGTAAAAATATTTAATATATACAATGTCTAAAAATGAGCTGTAAACATCTTGCACATGTTTGTAACACCTTTCGTACTCAAATTGCATAGTTACGGGGTATAAGCATCGGCAACACAATATCAACAAGAACAACAGAAAAAATACGAAATGCATATATAGAGCAGAGTTCCGCCAGCCGGAATAAAAAAAAAATCAATTTAATTGCGGAACCAAACAAAAAATAAACAAAAAAAACAAAAGCAAAAAAAATAGGGAAAAAAACAAAAAAAAAACGCTGTCAAGAAATCATTTCCATGAACTCAACGTAATTGAGAGTTCCGTTAATTGGAATACTTCTATCACCATGCGTGAAAATTATGATATGACATGATAAACATTTATTATGTATTTATACATATGATTTCATTAACGGTTAATCATAAACTTTAATGATAATGAATGTTAGTTGATTATTATAGCCAGGCTACAATATTTATAATAAAAGGCACGATTACCGATATGGCAAAATTAATAGTTGTACCAATAGAATAATGTACAATGAGTCCGACTCAGTTATGACTGGAATATGGATATAAAATTATAATGATATTATATACGCTGGAGAAACGTTAGAATAACGTAGTATAACGAAAGCGAATAGGTAATTAGTTATGAACATGCCTTAAAATGTCAATAATGTAATAGACCACAATACGAATTCAGTATAAGGAACAAACAATTAATCACTGTGTTAATACAACTTATTATAATACTTATCACTCAACTTTTATAGTTTATACATATTTTTGATAGCTTAATAAACACATATCACTTAAAGAAAGATAGAGTTCTTCGAGAACCTTGTATTCCTTAATAAGAATAAAAAAAATGGGTGCACCAAAAAAGTATGCAACGAGAAATTTTAAAAATTTTAAAGGAAATTTGAAAACCACCACAGCAATACTCGACACAAGTTAATGACTGTTGCAGAGGAAAAAGAAAAGGATGCCAAAACGTAGTGAAAAACTATTTGCATATTCAAACGTTATACTGCCTATAGTAGTCTATATGCGAAACTGTTTGATAGTCAGCTTAACGATGAAGTGGATGGTAGACACAATCTTTATATTCACTCTAGGTATATTTGTTTATGCGGCTCACGCTTCACATATTCACATACATATTACATACTATATGTTTATATATATAAATATAAATATATGTAGACTTTCTAAGTATTTACATACGAATTGCATGTGCATGCGAGCACATGCCAGGATAACTGTAAACTACAAAATTTAGCGTTGTTCCGCCAAATGGGTATGAGAGCAAAACGCAACAACTACAATGTGGGGGTTGCAAAAGGCAACGACAAACACACACAAAAACACATATACATAGGGAGAGCAAGAGAGTTAGGTTAAAAATGAGAGATTCGCTAAGGATAAGAAACCATAACAAAAGATAAAAAGATGAGAAAAGAAATTAAGATTCAGAGTAACAGAAAATAAATTTAATTTGCAAATAAAATGCTGTTTGTTATGTTTCATTATGCTATGCTCTTCATTAATATCTTTAATGTTTTGTTTTTGCTTTTATTATCGTTGTGTTGTAAATACGGTATTCTTTTGTGCAGCGTTAAACTCAAAGTCGGCGTCGTAAGCGTCGAGTGCTCTGCAGCCGGGACAATACACAGACACATTAAACACAGCCACAGTCAAAAAAAAAAACATACACAGCAACACACACATATAAATAGAGAGAATTAACTAAAGTAATTTTAATATAATACAATTGACAGACGAGAGACAATAATAACAAAATCGCGCGAGCCAAGCTTGACGACGACGCATCAAATTTAGTTCAACTAAAGAGTACAACTGAAAAAACCATATATCGTTTTTCCTTTATTTTTTTCTTTAAAAATTTTTCTTCTTTTTCAATAATAATAAAAGGGATTACGTCTTTGCTTGATGCGACGCCGCTGCGCTTGACGGTGTTGGCAGCGACGGCGACGACGACAAGGCGCCGCAAATACGTAAAGCGCGAAAAATGCTGACGAGAATTTCCGTTACCGACGTGCTTGCTCTGCGGCGGCGAAAAAAACAACAAAATTTTTTTAAGTTTTTTTTTCATGCCCAACAGCTCATGTTATTTTAACAGAAATGCAAATGTTATACTCAAAAGGTACTACTGATTGGATGCACTCAAGAATCGTTATCGTTAAGCTTAACGAAACTCTTTCTTTACATTTACTCACTTACCGAAATGTAAATTGACTGCAAAGTTCATTTAATGATTTGACGAGCTTTTAACGTAATATTTTGTTAATACATAAAAAATATATCGATACAATCTAATCGACATTATTGTTGCTTGCAGGTTGTAGTCTCGGCTTACTTATTTTTGGGGCGCGCATTTTAAACAGATTAAATAGCTCGAAAGGAAAGTAAACATTTTATACCATTTTATAAAAGTAACACAAAATGTTTTTACAAATAAGAACAAAAATAAAAGAGAGTAATAATATGGCATAAACTTAGAATGTAATAAATTATCACATTATTTGAACATCTTGAATAGATGGTGCTATAAATAATCCAGTACAACCAGCACTGTACTTGGCACATAAAAAACCATTGCAGGCCTGTCCCATAATTCAGTTGCTTTTCCGCCTGTCTGTACTTGGCAACAAGAAAAATTCCTGATTATACCTCCACTTCACCTCCTGCCCCCATACACGAAGCTTGGCATGCGGAAAACGTGGAGCCTTTTTGATGGGGGAAAAAATAATAACAAAAATATTTTTGTTTACATATATTAATACATATACATATACATGAGATGCTAAGCAAAATGCAAACGATAACGCATCAATAATCTATATTCTAGATTAATCTCTGAAGTACGAAGTAATGCATACAAAAACGCCTTGAACATAAAAAACTATATATACTTTTCTCATAAAAAAAAATTAATTTTAAAAAGAAAAACTTTAAAGATGTACTACAAGTTAAAGTTTTATATTTTATCAGTTTCAATTAATTGTTAGTTTTATTAACTTATTTTAACGAATGAAGCATTTTTAACTATTTAGTTTATTGCTCTCTAGAAACATAGATATGTACGTAAGTATGTAGTTGTTTTGCGAAATTTAAAAGGTGGTAACGCTGCTATATTGATTAATTTTGTAACTTCCCGACAAAAAAAACTTTAATAAATAAGACGAAAAACAAAAAGTTAAATTATATATGTAAAATAATAAGCGAATTATGTATACACTTACCAAAACTTTACAGCTGATCTGAATGACATAATACCTATAATGGTTTTATTTTCAATTGCTCTAATAAACTCATACGAACGATTTGGTAGTGTTCGTGTATTTGCCTATAGTTAAGCGACTTTACGATTGCGCTCTCGCATAGTGTGCTTTTGATACTTTTTTTTAGCTCTCACGCTCTCTCCAGCCGGCATCATTTCGCTCTCAGCAACAGTGGGCGATCTTAGCATTGCCTACGCTAGGTATGTATACCTATATGTATGTGCTTAAGTGTGTGTAAGTTTGAGATAAGCAACGTCAAAACGAACACAAAGTACATAAAGTCGCTCGCAGTTAAATTAAGCGCACAGTTGGCTTGAAGCTTTACTTCGTCGCAGACGCTTAGAAAAATAATAATAAGCGAATAACAAGCACAAAGCAGAACGCACAACACGTGAGTTTTTTTGAAATTGAAAACTTCGTGCCCAGCTTACTTCGGTGCCACAATTAAATCTAATTTAAACGCATAATATATACAAACAAAATATGACAACCACGCCAACATCAAGTAAGTCTAGACCGGACTGAGACTACAACCCACAGGCTCTAAATTATCAATTTAATTACAGTTGAGGGCTATAAGCTAGGCAAGGTGCTTATCGAAGGTAAAACCAAGCAGGTCTTCAATCTGCCTGAGCATAATGGTTTGTGTTTACTGTTAAGCAAGGACCGCATTACTGCCGGTGATGGCGTCAAGGCTCACGATTTGGCTGGAAAAGCTGAAATCTCGAATACAACCAACGGACAGGTGTTTCGTCTGCTGAATGAAGCGGGTAAGTGGTGTCATATTAATCCCATTTCACTTAAAACCAATCAGCTTATTATTCTCTTTATTCAATTCTCCCCTCCCCACTATTGAAACGTTAGGCGTTCGCACCGCCTATGTTAAGCAGTGTGGCGCTAGTGCATTCATTGCCCGTAAATGTGAGATGATACCCATTGAATGGGTAACCCGTCGCTTAGCAACCGGCTCATTTCTCAAACGCAATGTGGGCGTGCCCGAGGGTTACAGGTTAGTAATGAAACGTTGGGTTATCAACGGTGTATTGCATGCGCCCCAATCACATTGGCTTATCACTGCATTGCAACTGACGTCAGTGAACCCATCAAACCCTATACTCCTTCTCCCAATCCCAAACATAAGCTTCCCTGGTTGCTCTGCTGGTTCTGTTGACAGCTGTCGTAAACAAGCTCATCTACCTACAATTAAAACGCTTCAATGAGGTCGCCGTTTGCCCTGCAGTCCTGATAAGCCGTTCAACGAAGCGCGACAAAAACATTGTTAATATTTTTTTTTAAGCTGGTTAATTTAACCATTTTAATTATAATTTTTCAATTTTATTTATATTTACGATAACTTTTATATGTTGTCAATTGCAACTTCTGGAATAATTTGAAGTTCTTCTTTGTCGCTTTTCTTCGGATCACATTTCATTGGAAAAGTTGCGTTTTCTTCACTCTTTGTAGTTATTTCCTGAATTGGCTTCAGTTGTGGCTTTCATATAGATATTACCTTTCCATTATATAGGTTTAGTAACTTAAACAGTAACCACAAATATCTTTCATTTGTTATAACTTAACTTCATCTGACTGTACTCTCCTTTTTTTTATAGGTTCTCCCCACCTAAGCAGGAGACATTCTTCAAGGATGATGCCAATCACGATCCCCAGTGGAGCGATGAGCAAATCATTTCGGCAAAATTCGATCTGAACGGCCTGGTTATTGGTAAGTAAACTATTAACTTGTTATTATTATATGTTATACTAAATTGTATTATCTGATGTTTTCAGGTCAGGATGAAGTAGACATTATGAGACGCACAACTTTGTTGGTATTTGAGATCTTAGAACGTGCATGGCAAACAAAGAACTGTGCCTTGATTGACATGAAAGTGGAATATGGTGTGGATACCGATGGCAGTCTTGTGCTTGCTGATATTATAGATTCGGATTCTTGGCGACTTTGGCCAGCAGGAGACAAACGTTTGATGGTCGATAAGCAGGTCTATCGTAATTTAACATCGGTGACCAGCACTGACCTGGATACAGTTAAACGTAACTTTATTTGGGTATCGGAACAACTGGCAGAGATTGTTCCACGTAAGGATCACTTGGTTGTTATTCTAATGGGCAGTGCTTCAGATGCATCACACTGCGAGAAGATTGCATCAAGCTGCCGTTCCCTGGGTCTCAATGCTGAGCTACGCGTAACATCCGCTCACAAGGGACCTGAGGAGACACTGCGCATTGTGCGTGAATATGAATCCGTTATGGGTAATCTTATCTTTGTGGCCGTTGCCGGACGCTCAAACGGTCTGGGACCAGTTGTTTCTGGCAACACTAACTATCCGGTGATCAATTGCCCACCCGTCAAATCAGACAACATGCAGGTTGATGCATGGTCCAGTCTAAATCTGCCATCAGGACTTGGTTGTGCTACTGTGTTCTATCCAGAGGCAGCTGCACTCCATGCTGCCACCATACTTGGCTTAACTAACTTTATGATCTGGTCTAAGCTACGCGTCAAGCAGCTCAATAACTTTGTCACCCTCAAGAAGGCTGACAAGGAGTTGCGTGGTGTACGTAACGTCTAAGCTAGTTTCGAAGTTTAAGCCATTTTATTGTCTTTTTTTTTTAAATCCCATAACAGGAATCGTTTTGTTCAAACTATAAATATCTAACATTTAGTTATTAAATCACAAATACAATTTTTTACCCACTGAACACTTATTTTTATATTTTTAACTTTTAAAAATCAATGTAATTGATTTTCTACATGCTTCAAATACATCGAAAAGTCTAACTAGCTAAGACACAATTTAAGCGTCGTGATTTTATATAAACGAGAGCTCTCTACAGACTTGCGTCTTGGCTAAATTGTTTTAAATTATTGCTGCATACTTTTATGCGCCACATTCTGTTAAAGCTTTTTTTTATTTATTAGGGCATACGAGGCATATAGTAAACAGGGTATTCCCTAATAAAAAGAGCTAAAAAAAGGAAACAGGGTGTTAATTAAAGGTTATGTCCGATCATAGAGATCATCATAGATATAAGATACAATAATACATAAGTTTACATAGTTTCTGATGACTCTAATAAACATAGTTGGAAATATGGTCCTCTTGTAGTCAATTCCTTTTCCAGACGATCTATATTACGTTATGTTATCTTCTGAAGTAATTGTATAACTCATCAATGATCGTTGCCACTTTCAAGCCTCTTTGCAGTGTGCTCTTGCTGGGTACCACCTGCACACGGTGATGATCCTAGTCCCTGTTGTGGGACCTTTATTCTACGCTGGTTATCGCCAGCTGTTGCTGGATCTATTGCTGCTGCTGCAGCTTTAGCATCAACATCATAAGTTCCATCTGCAATATTCTTTAATAGCGAATGGCTTCATTGCTGTTTGTAGACTGAATTTTCTGTGGTTGGGCTGTTTATGGTATTGTAAAAATTGAATATATATGTGGGGTAAACAGGCAAAATACTGTCTACGAATCGAACGTTAATATTTTATGATAAATAAATAAAACAATCTAAAAAAACAGAAAAACAAGCTATAAATCTGTACTCGAGTGTACCCGACTACGACAATCTCTTTGCCTACAGACACATCCATACACACACATACACACTTAACGAGATTCACAGTGTTGATTAAGATTGATCTAATTATTGAGTGTGCCAAAAAAAAATTCAATCGGTTGAAAATTGTGCTTAATAATCGTTTCTTTTCGTATTGCGCGGGTCAGGAGAGGAAATTCAAATATCTAAAACAAACCCATACACACAGTTTTCTATTCATTGTGTACGATTTTAAGCCTCCCGCGCTGCATAAAGTGATTCTTTATCTTGAAGAACTTTCGTGGTATGCATTCTATCTTATCGAAATTTCCAACATAGATAAAGAAAGGTGTATTATGTGTGTAAATTTGCTTGATTATGAAATCCGTCTAATAGTCATGATTATCATACTGCGGGGTACAGTGAAGGAAAATCAATCCTGATCAAAAATATAGATACTATATGGGATCTCATTTTATTATGTCTACTATTAACCGTTTGATTTTTGTTTTTGCACAAATTTAACAACTCCCTTTTATCTTTTTTTAAAGGCAAAGGGTGCTAAAAAAGCAAACCTACGACGGCAGGAAGGCGCTTCCACTTTATTATAAGAAATTTTACCTGGTTATAAGGCAATTTTCAAGTAAAATAAAAATCCTCGGACATTCAAAAGAATAGAGACAAGGACATTATTTAAAGTTTTGGTTGCTGGTTGTTTAAGGACTGAATCTTTGTATCTGAAGTTGGAAAATATTTAAAATATAAGAATTTAAACTATAAAGCGATTTTGCTGTTAGACACTGCACAAGGACATTAAAAAAATTATTTATTATTATTATAAACACCCCCTCCCATGGGTACAGCCTGATGCACAATCTCCCTCCTCGCGTTTCTATCTTGTGCGCGTGTCCTCCCGTTGGTGATACCAAGCGTAGCCAGACCTTCTCTTACTTGGTCACGCCACTGTAACCAGGGTCTTCCCCATCTACATTATCCAGCAACTACCGCATTAAATACCTTAAGAGCTGGAGCTTGTTCTTCCATACAGGCAATATGAACTAGCCAGCGAAGTTGCATAATGTGAATTCGCTTGACCACATCAATGTCCTCGTAGAGCTCATACACCTCGTCATTCCATCTAATGCGATATGCACCGCTAACGATTGTAGGGCCATAGATCAAAATTTAAAATATTTAAACCATGAAATTTCAGTCACCTTATAGTATGACATTACTTCTGCAGCCAATGGATCAGGATATAATTACAACTTTCAACACATACTATATATCGAATAGTGCATTTTTATCAATCATAGAAATTCTCTACTAAAAATTTGATTTACTTGTTTTACACCATAAAACTTAAGGTGTTCAGGATTTGGTTCCGAAGTTTTCCTGAACAATTCTACATCACATATCTAGATCCATTAATCTTCGATACCTATGGTGTGTATACCGAAAGGCATGTGCTTTAGTGTGTGTAAATTTGAGATAAGCAACATCAATAGAAACCAGAAACATATTAAGTCGCACGCACTAACTTTATACTTTCAGTAGACTTTAAGCTTAACATCAAGGCAGACGCTAAGAAAAATTATAATAACCAGTGTCTCAATTAAATCTAATTTACACACATTAAATATTTAAGAAAAAAAAAATATGACAACCACAACAACATCAAATAAGTCTAGGCAGGACCTTACAATTGAGGACTATAGGCTAGGAGAAATGCTTAGCGAAGGCAAAACCAAGCAGATCTTTGATCTGCCCGAGCATAATGGTTTGTGTCTAATTTTTAGCAGAGACCGCATTACAGCTGGTAATGGTGTCATGGCTGACGATATGCCTGGAAAAGGTGAAATCTCGAATACAACCAACGGACAGGTGTTTCGTCTGCTGAATGAAGCGGGTAAATGGATTCAGATTAATTCCATTTCATTCAAAACCAATCAGCTTATTATTCTCTTTTTTCAATTCTCCCCTCCCCACGATTAAAACGTTAGGCGTTCGCACCGCCTATGTTAAGCAGTGTGGCGCTAGTGCATTCATTGCCCGTAAATGTGAGATGATACCCATTGAATGGGTAACCCGTCGCCTAGCGTTCGGCTCATTTCTTAAACGCAATGTAGGCGTGCCTGAGCAATACAGGTTAGTAATGTTATCATTGGGTTATCAACGGGTATCACATTAATTTATGTCTGTACTCGGTATTTTGATAGATTCTCGCCACCTAAGCAGGAGACATTCTTCAAGGATGATGCAAATAATGATCCACAGTGGAGCGATGAGGAAATCATTTCGACAAAGTTCGATCTAAATGGCTTGGTTATTGTTAAGTATATGTAAACTTTTTATCATTAACTATTAAACTGTTGTATTAACTTATGTTTTCAGGTCAGGATGAAATAGACATAATAAAACGCACATCTTTGGTGGTATTTGAGATATTGGAACGAGTCTGGAAAATAAAGAACTGTACCTTAGTTGACATGAAAGTGGAGTTTGGTGTGGATATCGATGGCAATATTTTGCTTGCTGACATTATAGATTCCGATTCCTGGCGACTTTGGCCAGCAGGTGATAAACGTTTGATGGTCGATAAGCAGGTATGTTATAATTTAACAACGGTTACCAGCACTGATCTGGATACAGTACAGCGTAATTTTATTTGGGTATCGGAACAACTGGCAGAGATTGTTCCACGTAAGGATCACTTGGTTGTTATTCTAATGGGCAGTGCTTCAGATGCATCACACTGCGAGAAGATTGCATCAAGCTGCCGTTCCCTGGGTCTCAGTGCTGAGCTACGCGTAACATCCGCTCACAAGGGACCTGAGGAGACACTGCGCATTGTGCGTGAATATGAATCCGTTATGGGTAATCTTATCTTTGTGGCCGTTGCCGGACGCTCAAACGGTCTGGGACCAGTTGTTTCTGGCAACACTAACTATCCGGTGATCAATTGCCCACCCGTCAAATCAGACAACATGCAGGTTGATGCATGGTCCAGTCTAAATCTGCCATCAGGACTTGGTTGTGCTACTGTGTTCTATCCAGAGGCAGCTGCACTCCATGCTGCCACCATACTTGGCTTAACTAACTTTATGATCTGGTCTAAGCTACGCGTCAAGCAGCTCAATAACTTTGTCACCCTCAAGAAGGCTGACAAGGAGTTGCGTGGTGTACGCAATGTATGAGTTTTAGTCATTTTATTCACTTTTTTTGTTTCCGCATTAAGAACCGTTGAATTGAATGAATATCGATATAATGAATTTTCTCTATGCTTCCCGTTTATCGATAAGCTCATTTCTTTTAATTAAAAGCGCTTTATGACTTTACTACTTGTGTTATGTGCCAAGCCGGAGGGTTTCTTAATTTGGGCAACACATACTGATAGAAAAAATCTTCGAGCTTCACAATTAAGTTAATCTAAGAATTTTTTCACGATTGGAGTAGCAATCAAACCTTTCTTATGCTTCCTACATCAGCTACTAAGTTAATTTTCCTTTTTCTTTTGATTCCCAACTTCACTTTAAATACCAACTGCCGCAGTCTAACCAATTGATAAGAGTTTTAGACTTAAAGTTAAGAGAACAAGCCATAAAACAGAGATCAGCTTATAGAGAAAGGTTTGCGATGCCAAGAGTGCGTCGTTGCGTGGGTTTTACTATCGAAGTGGATACCTCTTACCGTACACAAAGTCCACATACTTCAATTTCAGTTGGCATAGACTAAACACTGATAAGAGCTTGAAGACTGAAGCTGAAACTGAAGATGAAACTGAAGATGACACTGGAGAATGTTGGAAATGAAAGCGTTGCCAAGGCAAATAAACTGACTAAGCAAAGGCCAAGATTGGGGACAGAGTTAATGATCCAA